>JAPSGF010000005.1:4708660-4754781 GCA_035772895.1 Perdix hodgsoniae
TTTCTTTTCTTTTCTGCGTTTGCTATTTTCCTGAGGCACTTGCTTTTAAAATTGTGCAGTCATTCATATGTAAATGAGGAAGTTACACTTGAAGTAAAGATTCATTTGGTCTTGAGGTCCTAAATTTGCAGTGACCAAGTTTCAGTCAGAATGATGATGTATCTAGCTTCCCAATTCATAATACGGTGTCCATGTGATTATTCCTTGGATCTGCATTTTACATATAAGATACATGAAAGCAAGTCGTTTTAATACTCCTTGCCCTCTAACGTAATGCTGAAATCAGAAAGTACTGGCTGCTCAGCACTTTTTTGTTATGACTGCCTATTAACCTTTTTTTCTACAGGGATGAGAACTTCTATTCAGTTGGTCTGCTAGCTGATTGTTTTATAAGAGTTGTATCATTAGCAAATCTCAAGTAGTGTTCTGCTGTCAGACTAGTCTGTTCACATTTTGTCTTAAAATCTTAGCAATTCAGTGCCAAACAGTGTTGAGAGAACCTCTCTGGTATCAGTGCCAACACTGTCTGTTACTGTCTGGCTACTTTGTGCAAGCTACACTCTGATATAAAACCATCGTATTATATATATATATATATTTTATATAATATTAAAAGAAGGACTCTATCAAATTTTCTCTTAAAAACCATAGTGCATATTTTAAACATCTGCTGTTTAATGTATCTTTGATTTGCCTTTCATGGTTGAGAATGCTGTTGAAAAGTGGTTAAAATCTACCCTGCTCCTGATCAGCTCTGTCTTTATTCTCTTGAAGATGGTTTTGTGGCATTTTGTTGCTGAACGTTTCACAGTTGAAAATTCATAATTTATTTAGCCATTATAAATCAGAATATTATAGATGATCTAACAAGTCTTGTTGTTTACTATCACCTCTTCCAAAAGTTGCCTCCATTTCTGCATAATTCATGTAAATATTCTTGGATTTTTCTGCACTGCTTTTACTGATGTGAATTTTAGTGATTTTTGCTTCACACTGAAGAGTTGCAAGTTTGAAGTTCTTGAGTGTTCTTGAAAAATGATTATTTATTTTGGCTGGTTCCTTTTTGCTGAGAAGAAAACTGTGTTTTCTCCTTTACACATGTGGGGGGATTGCCTCTACAAACTGGGTTGTTGTTTTTTTTTAAGAGAGAGAGTTTATGATACTGTCATACAGATAATGCTTCAAGATGATGACCTGTGATAAGTTCAGCCTTGCTGTATGTCAGCTCTTCTGTCTGAAAAAGCTGCAGTAAACAACACTGCTTTTAGTCTATTGTGGTCAGCTCTGCTTTACTTTACAGGGTGTTGTTTCCTTAAATTTCATCTGCTGTCTTATCACATGTAGCTTGTTAAATTTAATTCTGAGGATCTGGATATCCAGATACTCATGCATGCTTTTTCCCAAATATTTATGGTACCTGATAGCTCTGTTGGGAGAAGTCCAAATTACTTCATGAATATCTTCATGAAGTAACAGAAATAATTCATGAGCCCCTGTGCCAGAGACAATTCAGACATCTATGCATCATGCTGGTTTGGAAACTCATGCCATATTTGTACATTTATTTCTGCTTGTTTTCCCAGACACAGGGTTTGAAGTTCCTCATTAAGCAATTTGCTGTAAGCTTCTTTAAATAAGGAGAGGTCAAAGCTTATGTGAAAACTGGAAAAGATCCTGCCTAGATTTTTATTTAGTTCAGATTTGTTTTTTCTTGCTTTTTATCTGTTTGTTCATTTTCTTTTACTTTTTTCTTACAATAAAAAGTTACACGGCTAGATATAGCTTAGGTACTATTACAGGAATGGAATGAGGTAGACATATGAAATATTGAAAGTATTCTCTCAGTGTGTTTGACAGTTCCATGTTTATTCATTGATAGCATTTTTAGAGATACAACTTTTGTAAGCAGAAGGTTCCCATAGCATGACAGTGCATACAGGTAAGAGGCGCCATGCCTGGTGCAGTGTACCAGCAGCTCAGGTTTTGTTACCAGTAGAGCCTCACTGCATGTCCTCAATGTTGAGTTGTGCCTAAGCTTGCAAAGTGAACATTAATCTCTACTTTGTATGAATAACTGATGTTTCCAGTTTTATACTGAAATGTAAGCTTTGGTTTGAATGTAGAAGTAAATCTTATCTTTGTACTAGATGGGGACCTAGCTGGCTGTAAAAAACAGAGGCAGATGGCAGAGGTACCACTCACATTATTAGGTTATTTTCAAATATTTTATAACTTTTTTTTGGTACCATGTTGTTGATATGAACTAGGGATTAGAAACACGTGTTTTCATTCCTCTTATTTCTAGTGATCAATTTGTATTTCATCTACTGCAGTATATGACAGGAATGTACTGCACTGAAAAGAGAGTTAAACCAGTGTAAGTGAAATTGGAATGAGGCTCTTAAGTGAAGTTATGCTCACCATATGGTAAGAATTATTATTATGCAATTTACAAAGGTAAAGTATTGTTTTAAGATAAAACATTTAGAGAAGCCTTCTTAGAACTCTAGATGCCTTTAAACAATCCATCCAGACTCCTAATCCTTTAAAGGCCTTTTTGACCATTAATCAAGCCATACTGGCTTTTGCCCTTCACATTTATCTTCAGACTAATCCACAGAAACAAGCAAATAAATTATAAGTTAAAATTTATGAGTATAAATTTTTCCTTTCCTCTTAACTAATGTGTGTGATTTTCCCTGGAGAAATTGCCTCCTGCATAAGAAATTAAAGATTTTAAGCAGAGAATAATTTTACTGTCAGGAAGAAAAACAAAACCATTGCCATGGTCACATTATTTTCAACTTTTTTTTACAGTTTTGAATGCTGTGTTGTTCATACGTATGAGGGCTTAGTAGCATACATAACCACAGTTATCTCCTGATTGCTGCAGGTATTAAATATAGTATAAAAAAAACTTTTACTGGGTTAAATATTTTTTCTGTCAGCGAAAAAATTCTGTGACAGTTTATTCTTTAAAGAATCCTCAAAAGGAAGAAAATACGCTACACAGCAAAAGTTTTGGTCCTTTTGATCTCCTGGCAGTTGAAAACAACAATTACAGAACCTATGAAGGCTTTGGCTCCCATTCCCATCAACTGCTTTTGAAAGAGATTACCTGTTTACAGAGCGTGGTCAGAAAATAATGGCTGTATGACTTGAGAAAGCTGTCTCAGTTTACATGAAAATTTTCATCAGGTTGTGAAGATTCAGCAAAATTCAAGATAGGCTGTAATTTTAGTCAAGATTAACATTTTGAGGTCAAAATTGTCCTTTTGAAAGTCAGAAATGAGTAGATGTTAGCAGCATTTTAGACTCCTGCTTACCTGATAAGTTACAAGGGTATCGCCAAGGGAAGTTATTGCAGTGTAGTTCTTAGCAGCATTTCTTGCATAATATTCTTTTCAAAACTAGATTGTTTGTACAGAAAAGTAAGAGCTTTGTCTTGGCTTCCAAGAATATATCCACTGCGCAGTTATCACCTACACAGTAAATACATATTTCTGCAAGTGAAAGAAAGCATAATTGTCTACTTCCAGCAGAGCTGATAGAAGATAGCGATTATTTGAAGTCACATCAACATGAAGCCTTGATTAGTTCTATATTAAGCCAAACTACACTCTGCATCAAACATTTCATTCAAACAAGCCTTAGTTTTAACATAATGTAAGTAAGAATGTTACCTATGTACTGGTAATGTTGCTAATGTTGTTTTTCCCACTGTAAAGTGCTACAAAGGAAGGAAATTTCACCTGCAACTTACCCAGCATTTTAAACGTGTATATTTGGTTGTACATTCCCTGCAATAAGACATCGCCAAATAGACAGCAGTAGACTGGCATCCTCTTTGCAATCAACCCATTCAATGTAATTATACCTTACTATTGCTTAGATAGATCTGTTTTCCTGAATGGCAGAACAAGGGCAGTACATTTTATTTGGCTTGCCTGGGAAAAAACTTCACTGAGATCAGTTGGGTATTATTTATGGAAGAAATACAGGAAAACAAAATAATTGCTGATTATGGATTAGGTTGGAATCAACCCTGCAGTAAACTGGCAAATGATTTTATTCTGTACAACACAAAACAAGGAAAGTGTGCTTTCCTGAGTTATAAAAAATAGCATGAAAAAAAAATTATTAGAAAGCTTGTACTTTCTCATTTTATCTTCAAGAGAGCTTACCTGTAGGTTTTAGTTTTTCTAAAGAAGGGGGTATTTTAAGACTGACTGTCAGAGGAATTACAAAAATGTTTACTTAAAAGTCAGACACAAAAGTAATATTTAGAATGGAAAAGCAATTAGTTTGTTTTAAGCAGTTCTAATGATTCTTAAAACTACAGTACTGAGCATGTTACTTCCACTTTGGTTGTAGCTACTCAGTTCTAGCATTTCTATTTCAAGGTAAATTTTATTTTTCTGTGTAAAGCAGAGGTTTCCCATGTTGTACAATGTTCAGAAGAGAGGTTGTATTGCTCTAGAAATGAGTGACCCTTTCACTGAAACCTTCAAGCTATGCTTGGTCTCTGAACATGATAAGAAAAAATGTGGAGGATATGAAAGTCTGTCTTGAACTACTTCCTGAGCTTTCACCTGGAAAGATATTTAATGGACCCAAGAGAGAGTGCAGCTTCATGCATTTGAGGGAAAAATAGTTTTATGGAAAAATAGTTTTTGTTTTTGAAATAACTCAGTGACACAGTGGAGCAGGCTGGGACTAAAAAGATCTTTCACAGCAGAAGAAAAGAGATAAAGGAATGGATAGCCAAATACTTTAATACATTTTTTTGACATAGCTAGATTCTCGACTACAGACAAATGGAATCACCTATCTGAAAAAAAATTGGAATTACGTTCATTTTCTATATTTCAGTCTTCCCATATCTGTTCTAAAAACTGATAAGTTCAGTAAAGCCACTGACATTTTGGATGCTTAAACTAAGCCAAAATTCACTGTCAAAATGTAGATGCCTACCTCACTGCAAGTATTGGAAAAGAAAGAATATATATATATATATATATTCTTTTTTTTCCAATATTTGCAGTGAGGTAGGCATCTACATTTACATATATATATGCTGCAAATAAACTGGTACTACTTGTTCTCATAATTTAGAGGAGTAAGGTGAGGAGGAGTTGTTATTTTGTTTGTTTATTTGAAATCTTAAATATGAAAATTACCAATGACTGTGGGAATGGGAACTCGTAATAGCAGCATTTTGTGTTCCTCTTCACAAGCCTAATCAAAGTATCTGATTATAACACTTCCCCTAGCACTTGGTGTATTGTCTCCTTGGGAGGACAATAGATGTAATTTCACTCTTTCAGACTAAATGATTTTCATGCTAATTTCATTGCCATTATCCATCCCACATGTGGTGTTTTTTCTATATAGATGTGTCTGACCCATGGCTTCCAACAGTTATCTGAAAAAAATAGCTTTCAAACAAAATAAAAGGTAGAAGTCATATCAAAGAGAGTTAATAACAGAAAGTACAGATATAAAAACAACTTAGACACTACACATTTTTTAAACAGCACCTGAGTTAGAGGGGGGGGTTATGAGAGCATACTTTAATAATCTTCAGTGGAAATGACCTTATTGTAAGCATATCACAGATATTAACTCTTGCTGGATTATTGTGTTTATCAAAAATGTCATTTGTGAAAATGTCTGAGGTATCACAGACCTCTGTAGAAGATTAAAAAATTGTGATTTACCATTGTCTTTGCCATTCACGTATTACAATTATGACATATATGTGGGCTGGAAGACACAGGAGTTAGTTTCTTCTTCAATTTAGATAAAAAATGAAGAATCATCCTTCTTGGGAAATTTTCCTCATTCACTTTACAATACTGTTGCTACAAAACATTAGAGAAACTTTACTGTGCCCAAACTTCTTTTTATTTTGCAATTTCTCCTTTCACTGAATGGGTATGCTACCATGTCTGTTACGTTTGCAGGGTTGGCCTTGTTGCATACCTGGTGGCATATGACTAGGAAATACTATAATTAAGTCAATATTGCATCTAAAATCTGTTCAAGGCCTCAACAACTTCAAAACAGCACAATGCTGGAAATGTAATGGTTCAAGCTCATGTAGCTTGATCCTCCCTTACTAAAGAGTTGGGCACAAGAGAAAGGTGTATGTCCTAATCTGTGGAGAAAGATCCCCAGTCTTCCTTGGGCTTTATAGCAAAGGGAAACAGGCAGAACTGAAACACAGGAAGCTCCATAGCAATGCAAGGAAGAACTTCTCCATTGTCAGAATAACAGAGCATTGAAATAGACTGCTTGGAGAGGTTATGGAGTCTCCTTCTTCAGAGATATTCAAGACCTTCCTGGACACCTACCTATGTGACCTGCTGCAGGGAACTGGCTTAACAAGGGATTGGACTCAATTTCTAGAGGTCCCTTCCAACCCTTACAATTCTGTGATTATCTTGAAGCAAAAACCATGTCACATCAGATGATGAATGAGGTCATAGAATCACTGAATGGCTTGTGTTGGAAAGACCATCCAGTTCTACTCCTTGCCGTGGGTAGGGTTGCCACCCACTAGATCAGGCTGCCAGGACACCATCCAAACTAGCACTGAACACCTTCAGGGATGGGACATACACAACTTCTCTGGACAACCTGTTCCTCACCACCCTCTAAGTAAAAATGTTCTTCCTAGTATCTAATCTAAATATCTAGGTTATCTGGGACTACAACAGAGCTGATATAACCTGCCTTGCTCTGAGCAAGTGTCTGTTCCAAGGGCATCCAGTAGTTCCTGGCCCACTTGTGTTCCAGCCAGCTGAAGTAGTCTGGCTTTGTGAATTTAGGAAAAAAGAGGAATAGATCCTATCTTGGATGGTACCTTTATTCAGCAACTGTTAGAGGGTGTCATAAGCACTTTGCAGGGTAGGTATGTTGTGCCTCTCATATTCCCAATCTTAATTTTCTTTTTGTTTTCCTTCTGTGTGGTGGGAATTTGCCTGTTTCTGTAGAATTGTTTGTTGTCCATTTAGGCTTTCTATCTTGAACATGGGCCATAGACAACACCGTCTATTCTTTCTGCCCTGTCTCTTTCAGAAGTTGTTTGGGAGAGCAGTCTTTGCACCTTATATGGGTGAATATCTAAGACTTGAAAACATGAGGTGTCCTGGTGCATTCATAGGCCCCGTGTAACAAACGACTAGCTGTCACTATCTAGTCCATAGATGAGACTGTTGTCATGGAGACAAAACTACATGAAAATACTAAAAATACAGCTGTCCAGACAAGCTTGATAGCTTTTTAGGCAGCAAACCAAAGTGAGGGATTGCCATGGATATACTTGGATTTCAGACAAGCATTTGATAAGGTAACATACAATCATCTAGAAAGAAAATTAAATCAATTTGTATTAGATAACAACACAATTAGTCCAATCAGAAGCTGGCTGACAATGGAAAATTTTAAATAATTCATTAAGGAGAGAGAAAATTGCTGGTAAAGTCGCACAAGAATTGATACTGGTCTACCTAGTTAATGTCTGTCTGGATAAATGCATCTACAAAATTGTATAGAGAATAAGGTATTTTCCAAGATAGACTTAAAAGAAAGGACAATTTGGATGACTTCACAAAAGTAGTGAGTAATTAATATGTATTACCATGCTAGCTGCTGAGAGTAGTGTGTGTTGAGAGAGGAGTGGTGAAAATGCATGATCAAAATTTCTAACTTTCCCAACCTTTGGATTTTTACCTGCCACAGCAACCTTTAAGCAGGTAGGCCTGGTTTTACAAGTCTCCTTAGAACACAGTTCTGAAAATAGCCCAAAGAATTGAGCCTTAGTTTTATTTGATGGAGAATCCAAAAATCCTTTTCTACCAATTTTCTTACCTTCAGACCGGTGTTTCCTAGCATTTCTTTCAATATCAACCAAGCTGAGTAGCATTGTAAGAGCAGCCCACCACTGCAGGTCTCTGAGCTGATATCCAGCCATGTTAGATAGCCAGTCATACAAAACTCTTCTCTATTACCAAGTAGTAACTCAAGATATAGCAGCAACTTTATCCAGCTGTATGACCGTGCATGATTAAGCTAGAATCCTAACAGGAATGTCTACAATAGAAAAAGTAATTATTTATTTTACTTGTTCCATAGCGAGAGAGTTTTCATTGTCTAGTCTCCCATATCAACATCTTTACGGTGGAGAGCACTGTGCTAATAAGGTAAATGGACCACAGAGAAATATTTGGGATAGCTGTAATTTCTCAGTCTCTCACACTACAATTAATCATTGAAGTCATCCAACTTTTGCAAACATGAAGTTAAAATAAGCACCAGCAGCCAAACTTATAAATACTTCAGCAGTCAAGACTTGTTTACACTTGAAAATGTGGTGAGATAGCCAGAATAACTGTTTCAATGTAAACCCTCAAACCACTATTTTCTTAAACAGCTATTTCACTTAATGCCTGAATGCAGACAACCACTGAGTCATCAAAACTACCTCCCTTATCACTGAAAAGGTTTTTCAGATAGCCAGTTTTATTTTAGATCTCTTCCTCACGGTCTGCTGATTTATTTATTATTCACATAACTACATCTTCCTCTGTTCTTGAATAATTTAAACTGTTGTGCATCTGGAAAAACACCCTTTCCAGTCTTCTCAGCAAGATCCTATTATAAGCAGATACTGGTGTCTAATCACACCTATTAGTGAACATAATGGTGTAATACATCTAACATTAAGGTATTCCTTGGGTGCAGGAATCTGTAAATGTTCTTTATAAAATGCTTTGAGTTTTCACTTTACTCTTTATTTGGAAATAATGTTGTTGTCACGGAATGAAAGTCTCCCCCAGATTAACCTATAGAATCTCAGGCTGGAGACAAAATTTGTTCTTGTGAATTAAAACTACCATCTTATTCAGAGTGTGTTTATTACCCTACTGCTCAGTAATACGTTTGTTAGAGATAATTTAAATATGAATCAATTTAGAAAAACAACTGATTCTCCTAGGATTAAATAAATTAAGAAACGAAAGATGCTTAAAAATCAATCTATCTCAAGTAGCTATTTCAAAAAGTTGAGAGCAGAGTGAGATACTAGGATGCAGAGCTACACAATACATAGCTCTGCATTAAGCCCCTGTCTCCCAGGGAAGAGGGACACATTCATCTGCCTCTGCAGGCAAGGGGCATCTTGCTCAGCCCACACTCCTCTAAACCCGCCTTGTGTGAACTGTCTGCCTCTGCAGGGGCTCAGTTTTCTTAATGAGCTCTGAAGCTGAATCAATCTCATATAGCTTGGTATCAAATTCTTGATGAGGTAATTTGTAATTCAGGTTACCTGACACCATGTGGAAATAGATGCTACAGGAACTGATTTGAGCTATCTGAAAAATGATCACCAAACATGCATCCTGTAATTCCTCTTCTTCAGTAAAGTGAAGTTATGAATTTTTTTAGAATTATTTACTTAAGGAAAAAGCTTCACGTGATCTCACTCACAGAAACACTCACTAGTTGATTGTTTTCTTTAGGTAGCCTTCCTGTAACACAAACTATATCTCCAAAAAGGATGGGCTAAGAGGGCTGGGGCCTGGAGAAGAGAAGGCTCCAAGGTAACATGGAAGCAGCCTCTTGGTGACAATAGAGGAGCTACAAGAAGAAGGAGACATGTTGTATAGAAGGGTCTGTGGTGATAGGACAAGGGGAAATTGTTTCAAGATAAAAGAGGGGAGATTTAGGTTGTATACAAGGAAAAAGTATTATACAGTGAGGGTAGTGGGGCACTGGAATGTGTTGCCCACAAATGTTGTGAAAACTCTGTCACTGGAGACATTCAAGGTGAGGCTGGATGGGGCTCTGAGCATCTGATTTAGCATTGGATGTCCATGTTCATTGCAAGAGAGCTGGATTATATCATCTTGAAAAGTCCCTTCCAACTCTAAGGATTCTCTGATTCTATGATTCTACATGTATACAATTACAAATAGAAAACACAGAACAGTGTTTGATGTAAATTTGTGGTTCTGGCTTGAATGGGAATTTCTGAATTCTATCTATCTATGCATGCTTCTGCAGATATTAAATCTCTGTTAAGAGTGAAGTGGTAGTGGAAGGGTAAGCGCAAAGTCAATAACACTAAAAATTATCACAACTTCATCAGAATATGAAACAAGAACAAATGCTGTTCGCAGCTGACCTCCTCTTGGTTGGATATTGTATACGTACTCTTAAATTCACCAAACTGCAGAGCTGGTGTCACTTCAGAAGAGCAT
Source organism: Perdix hodgsoniae (assembly GCA_035772895.1). Lineage (NCBI taxonomy): Eukaryota > Metazoa > Chordata > Aves > Galliformes > Phasianidae > Perdix > Perdix hodgsoniae. The sequence continues at coordinate 4,718,926 of JAPSGF010000005.1, forward strand.
GCAGGCAAACACAGCCCAAGCATCTCTGTCCTCCGGGCTCTGCTTTTCCCTGCCACAGTTCTGCAAGTCGTGGCCGTTTTGCTGCTTGTGCTCAGCTGCTCCTTGGAGAGGTGTGGCCTCAGTCACCCACCTCCTGACTGAACAGAAAACAGAAAAATCTTGTAGAAGAAATGTTTTTTAATATATTTCAGTAAAAATGAAGTGCTTTGGCCAGTGCCCGCTGTCTGATCTAGGCCAGTGTCTTAATTCTTGGGAAAAGCAGGGAAAGAAGAGATTCTGAATCTCTTGAGGTGAACCGTATAGCTGCATACTTATTCTTCCTATTCACCATAGCAGTTTTCAATCACTTTTTTTGTGTGGCAGAACTTTTTCCTTTTACAGATTTGTTGAATCTGTAATACTGACCACAGTATTTGGCCATTAGTTCTTTAAAATTACTTGTGATTCAGGCACTATTTGTTGCTTCAGACCATTACAGCATATATGTGGGTATATTTCTCAATCTGGGTCTAAGAATACCAGGAAACAGTTGCATATTGCTCAAGATAATATTGAAATATGAAGGATTTTTGTATAGCATTTGCAATACTGCTTTTCACAGAAATGTTCACTAACAGTTTTCATCCTTTCACTTGACATCATTTATGGGACACTATACAGAGGTTCTTTTGCCTCCAAAAATATCCTGCATGTGCCATTTATTGGTTGGACGGTTGATGTCTCCACTTCAGTGACCATAGTGTCAGGCCTATAGTTTATTCAGCGACTCTGGTTTAAAACTATTCCATACATCTTCATATCTGATATGACTCGGCATAGGAGTAAAATTAGAAAAATACATTGACAGGGATACACATTTGGATATTGAGAGTAGAACGAAATGGTGGAACAAAGGATTTTTGGTGCATCAACACTAGTATTCTGTGAAAATAAAAGGAGTCTTAGGCATTTCTAATAGCAGATGATTTCTGTAGTCACTTGTTTGCTGAAGGCTTTCAGTCCAAGCACTGTGATGCTATGAGCATATATATCCACAGCATCATATGATGCCTTCTGCATTATGAAATGTGTTTGTTTATAAGTCACTGAATTTGTGTTGAGATTTCAATCTTCCCTAATCACAGGAAAGAGTAGGCTCTCCAAATCCAAGATGAAACAGTGACAGTCCTTTTAACTCAAAAACTTTTATTAAAAATAATCTAAAATAATAGCTGTATAGCAGTCTCAATTCACATTTTAAGGATTCCTGACTTAGAATGAATCATCTCTTTGGAATATATCAAATATATTATTATTGTTGTTATTATTATTATTATTATTATTATTATTATTATTATTATTATTATTATTATTATTATTATTATTATTATTATATCAAGATTTAAATCTTGATTAAGTCATGTTTGATCAACCTGATAAGCTTCTATGATGACATGAGCAGCCTAATGGATGAGAGGAAAGCAATGGATGTTGTCTTCCTAAAAGACAATATTTTAGACTGTTTTTTCCCTATTGGTTATCTGCATTTTTTTCATACAGACCAGTACACAGATCTGCGTGCAATATTCTCAGCAGTGTTCCAGCCATACCATCCAAAGTGTCATTAAAACTACTGTCTCTAAAGAAAGTACACAGAATCTGGAAATCCTACCACTGTCTTTCATTTCTGATAGGTGCACCAAAACAACAGATCAAAGTCATTCTGTGATCAGCTAATTCAGCCAGACTTCTTTTTATTTTAGTGCAAAGAGGAGATGAACAGCAACAGCCAGTGGGCTAGTTTGTGTTAACTGTATTATGCACGTACAGCACACAGTCAGCTGTTCTCCCAAGTATGCCACTTCAGCACTGAAAAAAGCAGTTAAAAACCCGAGGACCACTGCAACCAACTCACATAAAAATGCAAAGCAGACTGAAGGTGGAGAGTAAACAAAAGGAAGTTAAAAAAGGAGACTTATTTATAGCAAAAGTCACAAAGTGTGGTTTTATGTGATGATATCTTCATATGCCACGCATACAGATGACAACAGAATGCACTTGTAATAACGTATTTATAATCCCACAAAGGCATATTAATGTAAATGAACTACAAGGTGTTAGAAGAAAAAGCCATCTGTGCTAAATATTAGCATTCCAAACCCTCAGCCCTGTGTTCAATGGAGTTAGACATTTTTTTGTAGAATTATAAATGATTCAGTGTTGTATAATACAGTACACAAAGATTTCAGAGAAAAGTGCTATTGTAATGCAGCAAAATACTCTGTTCCTTTGTAATTAGGAAAACATTTTGAAATTAGCTTCCTTTATGGCATGAGCAGTCACGAGTCTAAAAATAAACGCATTTTGGCTTTCAAAGCAAATTATGCCCTCAGAGCACAAATTGGTGCAAGTCAGCCTGTAGTTCTCATGCACTTGTGTGATACTCTGAGTTACGTGCATCCAGTATGGAAGAAACAGGTTTAGTTTCAAAAAATATTATTGTTCTCAATGACTTTCAAAAAACATGAAAGTATTTGAGTATCTGAGTAGTCCATTTTAGGAGAAAATCTAAAACTCTGGGCCTTAATGTTGACTGAAAACTCTCTTATCATTGCCTATGTTACCACCAGTAATCCAACCAAAGTTTAGTTCACTGTTGAACTAAAGAAGGAAAACAAGGATTTCTATTTTAAGATCCTCACAAACCTTGTTGGAATTAAAACACACTGCAAATGTAACCCCTGAAGTGGTAGCAGTCTTTTAAATCATTTTCTGAAGTTTCAGTGAAGATGCTTAAATGAGTAATTACTGTTATTGCAATTCTGTCCAACTCTTTTAGCCTAAAATCCAGGTCCCCTCCATATATTTGCAACAGGTACCAGGTAGCAATAAACACCTGAAGCAGCCTCAGACTTGAAGACCCCCACAAGTCCTCTGCCAAGCAGTCTTGCAGCCAACTACGTGATATTTTTAGCAGAGAAGAATCAACATCAGACTTCTGCTTAAAATCTGAGTTTTTCCAAAGTTGAGGCATACCTATAATTTTGCTCTGGATTTCTCTTTCTTCCTGTGAAGCAGAAGGAATGGTTTGCTTAAGTACCTGGATCAGACTGCAACTGAAAGGTTTAATCATCTCAGGGAGAAAAGTGACACTGTTAAGAAATCCTAGGGCTGCATGTTAAAAATGGAACAAAACAATCAACGTCTCCCACTTCAAGAAATTCGGAAATTAGTGGTGGGATATGCACTTGAATCAGCAGCTGTCATTGCTGTAAAACTTCATTTCAGTTTAGCAGTTATTATGCTGAGAAGAAGAGAGCTCTGATTCCTAATCTGCTCTGCTTGTTTCAAGCTGAACGGCTTAGTTTTTCCCACTGGAAAATCTTTCCTCATTGCCTCTGACGTCTACATTACAGAACAGTAATATGTGGGCAACAATTTGCTCTAACCAGTTTTATTCCTCCTGTATCTGTAATACCATCCAGCTCATCCTTTTCAGGAGTTTTTAACTGCATCCAATGAACAGTTAAGCAATTTTTCCCTTTTAGACTGCTGCCCTAAATACAGAGATAGAAGACATGGGAGAGGCAGGATGGAAAAGAAACAAAGTGAGTACAGCCTTCATGGAAACAATTGCTCATGTGTACTGTACATGAGCTATGGCATAAAGTGAGTGAATCAGATTTTGTCTTGCCATATTATACTTCACTGGGAAGCATTGCATGCTACAAAATGTGGCCTTGGAGGAAACAGAGAACATTGGTTCATCGTAACAGAGCAGCTGGGGCGTGCAGTGAGAAGCAAAATGAATTAGAAAGTTCTGCTAAGGACCAAGAGTCGCTCTGGCTCCTGCTGTCTGTCGCCTCCAGGAAGAGTATCTCCATGCTCTGCAAGATGATTTAGGACACAGTATTTGCTATGGTCCCAATTTACAGGTATGGAGATTAAGTTCTGGAAAAAAATAAAGAATTTGCTCAGAAAATTGATCCATTCCTCAAAATCTTCTCTATTCTTGCTTCTACCTCATCTTCATCTGTATATTCCAAGAGAAAACTGATGAATTCTGAAATGCTTCTCCCTGTATACTCATCACATCTTGTCATTTTTCCTGTGTTAGTCTCTATTCTTTAATTACTGACTTCAGTAAATAAACCCTCCTACCTCTTTAACTGTCCATTCAGTAAGTTCTCACATAAATCGTCGTCCTTTTCAATCCCCGTGTGGGGATCCTCTACAGCTCTGTTTTTTCTGTTTACATCTTATCTAAGTGAATGTCATCTACAGGCACTAATTCTTCCTCCCCTCCTGTGCCTGACTTCTTTCCTGTGTTTTTTTCCCTGTAGATGGATTTCAGATCTGTGAATGCAGGTATTTCTGAATCCACAAACACAAGCATTTTTTAGTCTGAAAATCAAGCCAATAATATTCAAAGAACTGTAGGGTTCAACTCATCCTACTTCTGAAGAGCAGCTCTATTAGAAGGCACCTGAATCATGCCCTAAATGTCCTTTTTTCTTCATTTTCTATGAAGAGTAATATCTATATTGTAGCTTTATAAATGTAGGTGAGATAAATCCTGCTCTTGTCCAAACTAAATTCCTAGTCTGTCTGTAACACTTTGTAGATGCTTTGGCTCAACATGGCTAATTTAAAAGTAACATTATCTACTCATTTCTTCTGGGCAGAAGTATCAAGCATTTGATTGCATGAGAACATAACCTTATCATCACGATCTTGAGCAGTCAGTCTAATTCGTAGTGTCTTTCTGCCTGGCATCTTTAAATACACCATTTCTGATTCATTCACTCAGCTCAAACTGTTATCAGGTTCACATCTCATTCATGGGGCATGCTTTTCTTGGGCCCATGTGTTTGTTATATATATTTGCATGGACACTTAAGCCTGTAATTCACCCACACCACTAGTCTCTTTCTATCTCTGGGATTCCTCCTCTCTATTCACATCTGTGAAAGTCTTTTGGGGAACTTCCCAGCCAATAATATCTTTTTTTTCCCCTCAGATTTGCCCCTCAAGCCATCTTCAGTCCTTGCTGGGAGGATGTTTCTACCTATGCCTAGCCAGACTTTCAAAGAGCATCTTTTGTTTTCTTTCCAGATTCTGCTCATGTTTGGAAGAAGCCTCTATCAAAAAAGTATAAAACTTCCCACTTTATCTTCAGTCTCCTTTCTAAACTTTCATTTTCTGCTATGATTCAACAGTCCATTGGTTACTTTGGTAATTTCCCTGTTCTCTTACTTGCTGACAATAATTTATATCACTTTTATTGATCTTCTGCCTCTTCCCCTGGTTAGATTCTGAGTTTGCAGGACTTTGAATTTTTGGTTGTTCTGTTTTTTGTACAGCTCCTACAACACCAAAGTCACAGCATGTATGTTCAAGTATACCACATGTGCTCCTCCATCTCAGCAAACATGACAGATTACAGAGGATTTCTGTACTGGAAAGATCCATCAAACATGAGGATTTTAACCAATGTGTTCAAGAGGTATCTACATTATGCAAAGATTTATTTATTCATATTTATTTCCTTTCTTGTCAGGAAAGATGTTCCCCTTGCATGGCAGAAGAGATTGTTAAAGCATCAGTGTTCAAAAGTATAAATGATTTGTCCTAAGTCAACAGGCACTGAGGGAAAGGGTGCTTAAGGTGATTGCAAGGCACAAGGAAATGCAAGGAAACCCCACTAATTTATTTAATTATTTTTACTTGGCCTTGTTTTACATTCTTGATTAACCAAATCCAATAACAACAAAAATCTGCTGTGAATATTATCCAGCTACCTTGGAGGTACAGGGATAGTATTGCAGGTGGATTTTCTAATGTAATTTCCCTTGTGGAAATAAAGCTTTTAGTGCATAGTACACTGAAGCAAAACAAAGGCAGAAACAGATGCTCTTAACGTGTTTCTAAAGCATACAAATGGCCTTTGTAACACAGAGTAACTGTAACTGCAGACTCAGAGCTATTCAGCAAAAAGCTGTGCAAAAGCTGTCATTCAGCCTTACCTGGGGAAGCTGGAGTTCCAGTTCCCTCTTCTGAAGAAAATTCCAGACAGTAATTAATTCTGAAAAATATAAAGTCCTCGTTTAGGAACATTAAGTTGCTGCTTCAGTGGTGAACAACAATTGCAGAAAATGGCTGCTAGATTGGGCTAATTAAAGGTGAATAGAATGATTAAAAAACAAAACAAAGCAAAGTATCTGTTGCTTAGCTAGCTTCAACTGTTCAAAGCATTCCTTAAAACAATCAAAAAAGAGATTGAAAGGATGTATCTGTACTAGTGGCACAAGAGACACGGTGTGCTTCACTCTTTCCTGTGTCTACTTCAGATGCACTATGGCTTGCTAACTCTGGCTTAATTCTCCTGTCCTGCTCAGAAAGCTCTGATGACCAAGTAGATGGTCATCAGAGTTTATTTTTCCTTTGTTTCTGCAGTGTGTCCATACAGGTGTAATGCTGCTTTCAACCTCATTACTTCCACTTTATCACAAGTCTTACTCAAAACAAGATGAATTCAAAGCAATGAGGAAGCTCGTTCCCTTCCACAGATGAAGCACAGATGATAAACTGAGGTCATTATAACATGAAGGCTGCTATAAAGAAGAAATTAAATAAAGCTCCTCTTCAAAGAAATCAAAACACATTAAGGCAGCAAATGTAAGACAGACAAATGTAGAACCAAAATAAGCATATTTCTTCCTGGGAGAGAACTCACAAAGAGGAACTCCTTTTGAAACACTTAAACGAATTCAGAAGCGAGAGAAATAAAATGTTCCTATCATGAGAATAGCACCATTGAGTGTCATTGCAGTGACATAGGTTTACAGCTGCTGAGTACAGTGTATGCCATGTTCAAATTTAACTTGTTTGGACTTTTCCTCAAAAAAATGCTCATCTTTCTGAGCTCTTAAAGCCAAGGTAAATAGTGATAGCCTGAATGTGGAAAGTGTCCAAAAGATGCTCAAGGGGCTAGAGAACCTGTCCAATGAGAGAAATGGTGTTATTCAGCCTGAAGAAGTGAAGGCTCTGAGGAGATCTGATAGTGGCCTTCCAGTACTTAAAGGTGCCCTATAGGAAAGCTGGAGAGGGACTCTTTATCATGTGGGATGGGGCCCTGGGCTACCTGATCAGATGGGAGATGTCCCTGTCCGTGGATGGGGATAGAACTGGATGGACTTTAAGATCCTTTCCAACGTAAATCATTCTGTAATTCTATGTTTTGTTCTGTTTTCCTCACAAATACAAGCTTTATGTTCTCTAATTTAATACCAATTTAAGTGGGTATGGGTAATAATGTGAATATCAGTGTTTTAACAGTCCTACAAGAGGTGTAAAAATGTGCATGATGTCCAAGGATGGAAAGATTAATTTCATTCTGATATGAATGAGGGATAATGATTTTCAAAATTATTATTCTTATGTATTATTATTATTCTGAGAGATAATAATTTTCTAAAGGGGAATTCAATTACATTTATTTGACATGGAAGCCCACCACTGGAATGTAGTAGCTCAGAAAGAAAGGCTGAGATTGTTGTTTCTTTTCCTGAAGCTGTATAATTTCTATCCCACACTTATTTTCTTCTTTTTTTTCACACTTATTTTCTTCTTATCCTTTTTGTTGATAACATTGTTCATATACTGGCATTGAAATCCAGGTTCCTCAGATGCTGGGTTTGAACCCAGAGAAATTAGCTCAGCTCTGAGTTGAGCAGTGTGTAACTGCAAGTGACTACATTGAGGTACTGGGGAGCACCACGCAGTGCAGCAGTAATTTGAGGACATCTGTCATGAAGTCAAAACATAACTTGCACTCTTCTAACCTTCTTCACAAATGCTGCTTGGCAATTAGTTTCTACTCCTGTGTATTGGCACTGCAAGCCTTTTCAAAATTCAAGTCCAGGAGATGGAAGGGATTTGAATTTGAGCTTGAGGTCTAATTCTGTTTTAAATAAGTAATTGTTTGTTTCTTCAGATAAGAATGAAGCCTGTGTTAATTTCAGGTAGAGAGTTATCTACAGAAGCCTAGATGCTTAGATGCTGTGTGTCAACTACCTGAAAATTAGACAGGCACCCAGCAAGGAAATACCTACAAGTCCATTTATCTCACTAGTGGCAGAGATACTTTTGTGTGTGAGGACTCCACTGGACAAAACCTGAGAACAACTTCAAGGACCAAAAGAACTCAGGAGTTAGGTAGTTTCTTGGAGTCTCACGTAGCAATGCGTGGGCAAAGGTACTGCATCTAAGATTCTTTGGGAGATATACTATAATTGAAGCAAGGAACAAAGAAAAATTGGCTCCAAATTCATGATGATTACTAAATCACCAACCACAGATCCAACCAAGCTCAGGAAACTTTCTTAGCATGCAAAAGCAGAGGCTGAAACTACAAGAATACAAATTGTATGTAGAAGGTGGCTAGTTTCAGTTATGTTGCATTCATTCAACTGTTCTTATCGATAGTCTTCCTGCATTTAATGTGGGTGTTTCTTTTTATGAACACATATGTAATTAGCCTCTGAACAGAGCACATAGTGGCACCTCTGAGGTTGTAGCATGCTACATGTGATTTCAGTTCTTTAATATTATCATTATGAAGTCGAGTGGCAGGAGGCCAGCAATTGCTAATCGGGGGACAATAGAGCTAATTACAACTATCTGCAAGATGAGCAGTCACCAGACAGCAACAATTCTCTTTCATTATGGCTGAGCCCCATCCTGAATTTCATTTCAGTGCAATCTGTTCTGAACCGCAAAAAGTTGGAATGCAACAAAATCCTTTCCAAGGAAGTTCCTTAAGCTCGCTTTTGGGCTCTTCTCAGCTGAGTCTCTTTTATTGGTGCACAGCAGCCAGGACTTAAAGTGCTTTACATAAATCCAACTGATATGTGGGTTGATTATCACTTTACATAAACCCAACTGATATGTGGGTTCATTATCAAATGTGTCTCCTAGTGTATCCACTGGGACATTTAGGCTAATTAAGGACTGAACTCACTTTTGATGCATCATAGAGCATTTTCAAGGTTGATTCAAATTATACAGGTCCAACCCTGCTCCTCCCTCTGCCTATTGCAAAATGATCCTGGCATATATAAAATATTTCCACATTTATGTATGTGTCACAGAAATAAGAGGTTCTTTCATTATATATATGAAATCTTTTTAGATTTACGAATGTATTAAGATATAGAGCATTAAATAAAATGCATAAAAACAGAGAACAAGCAGTCTCTCCATTACACTAATCTTTTTGTCTAGAAGAATCCAGAGGTCTATCCGTAATCACAGATATAAAAAGAAAAAGTAGAAAGATGAAACAAAGAAACCATCTGTTAAAACAAACAAACAGAAAACAACATCATCTGCAAAACTGGGATCAGGAGGGATATATTCCAACTACAAAATAACCTGTCCCTAGAGAGTTAGCTTACTCCAATTCTCAATTTCCTCAATAAGGAAAACTAGTCTGCAATGCTAGCATTCTCTTTTCTGCCCTTAAAAAGCACAGGATCAAGATAATGAAGATATATTTTGGGTCAGTAGGCACAGAAATTGCAGCTCTGCTGACCTGGAGCCACATACCATAGACCCATTCTCTCTTCAGCCCTGCATGGTGCCCGCTCAGGGCATCTGAACCTTCTGGAGCTCCCACTCACTGGCACACACTGGCTCCAATGCTTAAGAGTAGGTCCCATGTGTAATAATCAAGAGGATCAGGCTTAATCAGGAATAGTTTTAATATCTTCAGGACTCAAGAAACATATCCACTATTGCAACAAATCTTCAGGGCCAGAAGAATATGGCTCATTTTACATCAAAATGCTTCAAAACAGATACATCCTTGCCTGGCTTCCCTCTTGCTGTCTGGGTATCCCTCTTGAGGCTTCTTGAGGAACAATTCATGTTACAAAAGCAAAGTGGGAAAAGGTGTGAATCCAGTAAATACAATGCAGATTCTTGCCATGGACGTACCTGTAGGAAACTAGTTAGTCCAATGGTTACAAGGTGACTGCGGGCTGACCTAAACCTCTGAGAATGGCTAGTTGAGAGCATTTATAGGGGATAAAGGGAATGCGCATATCATTGTCTGAACTTACAGCACTTAACAAAAAAATGTGCTTATTAACATGTTTTTTTGTTTGCTTGTTTGTTTTTAATACAAATCAGCAATTAAGGAAGAAACAATCATAGAATCATCACAGAGTCACAGAATGGCTAATGTTGGAAGAGACCTCAAAGATCATCTAGCTCCAACCTCCCTGCAATATTCACTGTGATCTGATTCAGAACTTTGATTTTTATGAGCTCAATATCACAACTTGCCTGCTTTTTTTTTTTTTTTCGCTCAGAATTTTCCCAACAAATGGAAAACAGGGGATGCAATCAACTTTCTTAAAGAATGAAAGTTTACCATAATCTAGCCGTGGGTGACAGGACCCTGGGAAGCAGAACACTTCATAAAGCACTGACAGTAGACACTGAAACAATTACAATTTTAACTGAGCAGTGGTAGCTTCGGTTTTGTTGCCATTGGTGAAGGTGGCATTTTTTTGGCACTTAGTACCCCGTAGGCAGGAAAACCAATTTTTTTTTTCTGGAAAGTTTTCATTTACCTTTCCAAGGAGACAGGGCTTTGGAGCACACAGTTTAAATATTGTGCACAGGACTTTGTTAATAGAAGACTGCTCTTGTTGTTTCAACTGTTATACCAGGTGAATTGAATCACTCAGTAGGAAATATTGCATTTGTTTTCCTCTTTTTGCTGTGTTTGCCTGACAGGAAATGGCCATACTGCCAGGGTAGAATATAGCATCTGGAAAACAGAGCAAGAAAGAGAAAAACAAAAAAAGCTGCAAGTCTGGTTAGGTGCCTTGCTCTTATGAAAATGGAATCGAGATAGTCCTCCATCTGGATGCATCACAGAAGTGTAAGGAAGTATCATTCCCCACATTTTTTAAGCTACAGCTATAATTAAGTAAAGAAAGGGGAGATTACTGAATGCATTTTTTTTCTGTTTATCTAAAACTAGATTAAATGCTTTACTGAAAAAAAAAAAGAGATTTCAAAAGTAATGAAGAGTCATAAGGATTTTCTTCATTGATAAAAGCAGGCCTTTCTTCCTCTATTTTGGTTTGATGAGTCCATGTGAGATATTCAAAGAAAAAAACATTGTAAAAAGAAAGCATGTTCCACCTGACAGAATCCCACTACTCAGAGACAGGTGGCTGATCTTGGCCAGTTCATCTTTTAGTAAAATTAAGCCTTTTCTCTTTAGCATTCTCCCTTCAGATTCTACTCACATTACTCACAGACGATGAAGACATCAAGCCATGAAGAAACTGATAGAAAAGTAATTTAGTTGCTTCTGAATAATCAGTTTTCCACTCCAACTTTACCAACTTAAACGTATTTGAGAATGCTTCTCTGTGTATGTGTATGTGTATGTGATTGAATCCTCTCTAAAACATGTACATGATTTAATCACATATGTAAACAGCAAATATGGCATTAAATGCAGCTTGGAAAGAATAGAAAAGGATTTAAAGGATATTTATTGACTCTGCAAGTCAATATGTTTGTGATGCATGGAGTTGTTGTATGAAACAAGTAAATGTAATGATTGTAATAACACTCATGGATTCTCTTTTAGCTTCCCACAGCCCAGAAAAGGAAAACAAAGTAACCCAAGTTCAGCTTACATATGATTTGATTGTACTGAAAGATGTGTCATGGAACTTGGCAAACATTCTCAGGTCACAGACTTTGTGACCACAGTGCAATGTGAGCAGTTCAACTGATTGAAGTAAAAATAATCATTTCCTATCCTTTAATCATAAAATGCTCATAAATAGACCAGAGATAACTTCCCCAACATGCTACAGAGCTGCAGTTCAGATTCGTTAAGCATGAGCAGACAGAAAGCACACAGCTCAGTGGGTTTTAGGATGGATTTGCATTTCCAAGCACAGCATCAGATTGGGCCACTCACTTCGAGAGATGAAAGAGGAGGATCCTGGAGAGAAGGCACTTCCCTGGTAGCATCATACCTAACTTGGGGATCTGCTACCCTAACTTCCAGATGGAGGAGGAAAAGCCTGGAATATTGGAAGTTTAAGCTACTGTTTGGATGAATCCTATCGGGATGCTGAAGTTAAGCTGCTTTGTATTCTTTAGAAGGCATTATTCTTTCTCACTTTGAGAAGGCAATAACTATTAGAGTAATCACCCCACTGTGTTTTGAGGACAGGTTGAGATTGCAGCTGCTTGCAAACCATGTAGAATGGGAAGGGTGGGGAATTTCATCTGGGCCTTAATTACAGACAAAATACTGCCAGAGTTTAAAAGACATTTAGCAACAAGGTTAGTGGATGGGCATTCCTAGTCTTGTTTGTATATTTATTTATTTCTAACAACTCAAAGTATTTCACAAGAAGCGGGATTACTTTGGCCTGCATGCAAGTGTGTCTTGACAGTCCTGTTAATCATCCTGAAATCGTCTGCTTGGGTCACTGATAAATAACAGGCAACTGCCCAGCTGGTTCTTGGAAGCAGAGCCCCTGCTTTGGAACAGTGTGAAACCACAAATACTATCCATGTGCAAACAAATGTGACTTATAGTTTATCATTTATATTCAAGTCGCCCTGAAAATGTCTTTCCTCTTCCTGAATCATTAACTTCTCTGAAAAAAATAGAATCAGACACATATTAGAGGTCAATAGAAGAAAAGCAAATGACAAAAATTAAACAAAACAATAGGCTGTGTTATGTTTCCATGGAGAGGCAGCAAAGGAAAAAAAGAAAGGCCAAAAAAAGAACACTGAAGGAACTAAACAAAATGTAACCAGTATTTAGGAAAGCAGTAGTGGGTTTCTTTTCCCTCTGAAAATGTCTCCTGTATGTCAGCTGCCACAGACCTCCTGATGGCGGGTAGGATGCTCAGGGGGAGCTCACCCCAATCAGGCACCCCCACTTCACAGATGGATTTATTCTGTAAATTGCATTGGACTTTGTTCTTTTCATTTCTGAGGACTGTATTCAGAATTGCGTTAACCCAAGAGAAAAACATGGCTATTGCCTGCTTACAGGAGGGACAGACACCCACTGCTGTCACTGCAGCCTATGTCCCCCGCATTCTGAGACATGGCTGGCTGAAAACAACTCATGCTTGCCTTTACGTGGAGGCCTTGACAAAGCATCTAGGGAATTTTTATTTTTTTTTATAATACTAAATTGGGAGGAGCTGTTGACTTCATTGAGACTGGTAAGAGATGATGAGTTCTCTAGATGAACTAGAGAACTGGGCAATTGACAGAGCTCAAGGGAATGGGCCAGAGCTGTCAGGGGAGTGTCAGCTAGGGTGCAGGAAAGGCTGTGCCCCAGAGGGTGGTGGGCATGGAATGGGCTGCCCAGAGCAGTGGGAGTGTGTTTTACACCACTCTCAGTTACAGGTTTTGGGTTTGAGTGGACCTGAGGGTCAGACTCAATGATCCCTGTGGGTTCCTTCCAAACTTGGGATGTTCTGTGATTCTATGCTAGCCTGGCATTTGTTGAAGTGATAAATTGTCTAAAGTAGTAAAAATGGCAACGGAGGGCAACCACAAAATGGAACTTGTTGGGCATGTTGTGACACAATGACTGTACCTGATAGAGCCTGATGTGACAGTGACAGCATCTACTCTGTGTCATAGTCTCATGCTGCTTCTTCCTGTTACAACCGGAAATCCTTTTTTTTTCTTCTCTTTTCCTTGTTTTCAGTGTGCTGCTGTGACTTTGTACATAGCGTCGATACAATTGGTTTTTGGTATACAGAGCACAGTTTGCATTTTTTCCACATGCATTCAGTTTTGGGGACTATTTTTATCAAGAAATAAAGGCATAAAATAAACACCATTCTAAATATTTGTGAAAGTTTTTTTTTCCTCATGCTGCATTTCTATATTTTCCTTTACATTCGATTTCCATTCTGCTGGAAATTTCCCATTCAGAAAAAGAACAAAAGGGAAGAGAAAATGACAAAAAACAGATATCTTAAAAAAAAAAAAAAAAAAGCAGATTGTGGTTTTCTTGCATTCTATTTTCATCTGTTGGCTATGCAGAAATAACTCCGGCAATAAAGATTTATCTTCCTTTATGAATTACAACAAAAAACTGATGCAAGTTTGTATAGAGTTTATGACTATTTATTGTGGAGGGTTTTTTTTCCCCAATGAATAGAAGAGATGGGATTTACCTGCTATTCTGATAGCATCACAAAGGGATGAAAAAGAGAAAATTCAGAACCTCCCAGATGTGCTGTAAATATAGCAGCTGTGCCTACTGCCCCTGCTGCAGCCTTCCCAAGGGCTGTAACCCAGCCTGGGCACTGAATATCAGCCCCAGTAGGAAATTTCCACTGCGCCAAAAGTTGAAAATACATTCTTTTAAAGTAAAATGATCCAAATACCTACATGGAGAAGCCTTTAAAAGGAGCTGAATATTAATTACTATCTGATCCACAAAAACCTTTCTCCAGGACTAAATAAAGTGGATGCTTTTAAACATTCATTGTGTAGAATCAGGATCACACCTCTAATAAATAACTTAGCATATATATAAACCCTCAAATTCTATGCTGGGCAGGAGATCATGCTTAGCAGTTGCTGTACGACTTAATTATCAGAGCAATTTCATGTGATTGCTCATCTCAGCAGACCAGATATCGGTTTCTAGGGTCCTGTGGGCACTGAAAGTGAGAAGCTTCTTTCTGGTGTAGCCCAGGAAGCACTTCTCAGCACTGCAGGAATCTTCAGATAAACCTATTTGAGTTACAACTGTAGACTGGCACTGGCACATCTGGTTTCTGCTAGAAGAGGTCTTTTCTACTGTCATAGCCCAGAGGCACACACAGTGCTGTACTACAACCGTAGCAGGGTGCTGGAGTGATGTTAAGAGAGCATTTGAGTAACAGGAGGTGAGGTGATGGGCTGGAAGAATGAGAGGGGCTGCCAGGAAATCTCTGCAATCATGAGCTGTCTGTGCAGCACCTTGCATGAGGAATTCAGCATCTTGGACCCATGATAAGGTTGCTGTAAACTGGTCATTTAATATGTGAATCAATACTTGGATAGTGCCTCTGCCACATAATGACAACACAATTCTTTAATTTTAATTTTAATAAAAACTTTGGACAGGTTTCTCCGTAAAAATCCTAACTTCCCTTCATCTCATTTTGTTACCCACTTCTTTCCTTATGGACACAAAAAGAGCAAGAAGCAATCTCACAGACTAGCAAGAGACACACCGTGTAAAATGCCTGATAAGTGGAATCTGATCGGTTTGCTGTTGTTACCAAGATTCCAACCAGTGCAAAACAGATGAAGAAATCAGCTGCTGTGCTGGGAGTCCTCCCAGAAGAAAGCAGAACTCAGAGGAGTTCTCTCCCTAACAGAAGGAACTGATTTCACACAGTAAAAACTTGGGATATCATTTTAAAAGCACAGCTTTTCTGATTTTAATCTAGATGGATGGCACTTTACATGATTGCAGCTTTGGTGAGGAGGAAGAAGATTAACATTTCTGTAATCATTTTCATGATCTCTATTATGCTATTTTTTGATTCTGTAATCTTAAAAAGCACAGAGGCATCAGAAAAGTTGTGTCAGCCCCACATCCCCTACCAAGAGTATTCAATGAACCCTGATTCCCAATTCCATCACCAAGGGGGGAGTTAACCTAGGACAGCCCAAAACACATCACAGGGCATCTCTGCTTGTGTTCGGGGTGACCCACACTCAGGTGCTGTATTTAGCACTGCTAAACCCTCCCAGGAGCATGTTTTGATGTTTCTGAATCACCAGATAAGGCAGTCTGTAGTCATTCGTCTACACCATCACACCAGTACTGGGATGCTTCTCACTGAAACATCTCACCATAGCTATCAGTTATGTTTTAAATAATTGTAAATAATGATTTTATGGAAGAACACAGCTCTACAAACACTAGGACTGTATCACAGGAGACAGTGTTACATGCTACTGTAGCTGCCAACAGGCTGAGAGAAGCCCCGGTACAGGTACCCACCAAACTACCTTATAACTAGAAATTTTTCTTGTTATGGGAACAGAATGAAGAAATAAGGAGGATACAACTGCAAGAAAGTGAATAACACATTGATGATGTTAGTCTTTCTCAGCTGAGCAAGAGTTTCCTTGAAAAATCCACATCCAAAATCTGAAATCTCTGCCCACCCACCTCCAGGAGAGGACACTGCTTTTGAACACTGACTATCCCATCCCTTCCAAGGCAGTGTGTGAATGGCAGTCACTCTGATAGAGAGCAATGCTGGATGCCTTTCTTTCCCAGCTTCAGTCACTGCTGGGTTTGAAGCTGCCTCAGGAAAGATACAGTGATGCTGTTGATGTTCTTGCTCTCTTACTCCAGTGCAGAGCTCAGCAAGCTGGCTGCATTGCCGTTCTCATGAGGCTTTGATGAGGAGCTGGATATTTCTTTCTATTTTAAAATTTCAACTTTGATTAACTTTAAACATGCTTGAACTGAGATGCTTGTGTGGGTTCTCAATAAGATAGCGTGTTATTGACAACTGCCCACAGGAGACCTGCTTCAAGAGCTCCTGTCTCTGGATGATTTGTGCATCACTTATAGGGAGCTCCAAGTTAATAAATCCCGACATTAAATGTTTTGTCTTGGTGAATGTGATTTACTGTGAAGCTCTTGTAATGGCTCAGAAAATACTTTAACTCTTCAGTCTCTGTGATCCTTCTAAGGCCATAAAGCAACTTTAAAGGAATGAGGAGTGCATAGGGAAGGGGATGGGGGAACTGCTTGGTGCCCTCGTGGGGCTGAAGCTCTCCACTTCATCAGCTCTATAACTAGAGATTTGTCTTTGCTTTGTCTTTGTAAATTTGTGTGTGCTTCATTGTGTATGCTTGCATACGTCACTTGCCAAATTCAGATTAGTAGCTATCTGTAATCCTGATTTATACATTATAGGTACCAGATTGTAAATAAAATGCCGCACTAGGCACGCAGTAAGAACATGAGAATGCTTTCACTACTCATTTAGCTCAGCACCTGGATGCCAGTTTCTACTGACAGCATATGCCAAGGAAAGACTGTGGGAACAGGTGCAAGCTTAACGTGCAGGTATTTGCAGTGTGCTCTCCTGCCTTCCAGCATACTGCATTTTTGGAATTTGTTGACCCAGGGAGGTTTTTCCATGCAGTTTAAAGGCCCTTGAGGTTTTTTTTTTGTATTGCTTTTTGCTATTAAGCCATTCATAGTCTCGTGGCCTAGTCATATTATGAAGGAAAAAAAACCAGAAACTATCAGGAGGAATTTCATTCAACACAGTGAGATTCCTTCATTCAGACAGGTTAAAGTATGCAACCCTCTCTGCTTAGTCTGGTTGAGTAACCCAGATCCTTATGTCTGAATTTGGTAGCCTTGCCTTACTTCTTGTGTCCTTAAATCCCTGTGAAATTTTCTAGTCTTAGTTCTTATGGCCATACAACAATGAGGCATTTACTGTAGTGTCTTGTCTGTCAGTTCTGGTCCTTTGCTCACACCCACTTACAGAAAAAAAAAATAAAACAAAAAAGGTTTTCCATATATTCATTCTTTATGTATTTCTTTATATATTCATAAAAATGGTGAGAACCAGTGTATGTTCTTTAGACTGAACAAAAGAATAAATAGTATTATCCCACAGAACATAATACAACCTTATACAAATTATAGCAATACTTTGCACAGTGCTATCCATCTGTCTTTCTCAAGGCTGACTATCAACTTCCCTTTCTGTCATCTAACGTTAAAGAAACTTCGTTCAAAATGTCCTCTGACAATGGAGGGAGGACTAGGGATCAACATCTCTTCACTGCTTCAACTCTCATTCATATGGGGAGAAATGAACTAATGTTTCTGAATTCTTGGCCAACCATAATCTAGAGATCAGTATCCAAATTAGAAGACTTTTATTTTGCTTCTGCAGGAGCTGAAAAGCCTATGTTCCCTCCCTGACAAATGACTGCATGATTTAGTGAAGTTCTATTTTTCCATCTATTAATTTTTTTTCAACACGTTTTATTTCAACCATTGCCTCAAGTCCAGGAGCCATCTGTGACTTGCCCAAATGACAAGTGAATTCCCAAAGAATAAATAGAAAAAGGGTTTATTCACTACTGATTTTTCAATCGCATACATTTCATGTACTGACTTAAATTGTAACTTGTAGTTTGGCTGATGCTTCTATTAGCTTATGTATGGGAACTGCTGATCACAGCCTGAACCTCTGACTGACCACCTGAGGCAAGCACTGAGTCAGCCACAGGAGCACAGGTGAAGGCAATTCACCTGTGCTACTGGAAGGGGTGGAGCCTGGCTGCACATTTCCTAGATCCCATTTAAGGGCTGACTGCCACTGAGGAGGGATCTCTTCCTAGAGGTCACTCCTTGTAGAGAATACTGTGTGCTTACAACATTGGTAAGCATTTTCCATTTGTTATCTTCCTGTTGCAATAATCTTACTTAGCTTAACTTTCCTCTGTATTTCTTAATTATAACATCTGTATATTCACTGATTATATAGCTTACCTCTTCACCTTATATCCATAAATTATTTTAACTAGTAAAGGTAATGGGCTATGAGAAAATAAAGAACAATAAGGAAAAAAAAGTAATGTAGTACTGACGCTAAAACAAAGATGCACAGAGAACATCTTCTTGCACACTTGTGAAAGTCATAGCAGAAGCTGTTAAATGTTACCTGTGCAGGTGGGGGCTCTAATAAGAGGTGGATCTTAATGGGGTATGTGCTCTTAATTCCTCTCGTTGCTTCTTTGTCCTAAAACAAACCTGACAGTATGTCTTCTGATTATCAGGCTAATGAACGATGTGTGCATTGTGAAGGTCAGATAAGGCCTCTGGTTAAAGAAGTTTCAACACAAAAGCATCAAGCAATTTAAATTTTTCTTGTGCTTCTGATTTCCTAATACATCCACTAAAGAGGCAATTTGACAAACAGAAATGCTCAGGGCTTTTTGTCCACAGTTGTCAACTGCTTTTTGTTTGGTAAAAGCCCGGTGGAAATAAAGGGCTTTAAATAGTCATTTTGTTAACACAGAATTTGGATTTAATATGCACACATCTGTACCCAGTGGTGCTTTTTTACTGCTCTTTGTAAATTGGAAATCCCTCCATATGAGGAATATGCAATAGACACATGGGAGCTCATCCACCTTCTTCTATTGCTTATGTTTTTTTAAGAAACTCCTCTTGAGCAGTCATTAAGAGGAACGCAATGTGAAAAAGCTTTTTAAAACAAAGAAGCAAATGATTTGAAGTATTCTTACTTGCACTTTTCCTAATGAACTTTATTTCTGAGTGTATACATTGATGCATCTATTTTATCTAAAAGCTTAATTAGAACTACCAACACGGAAGGAAAAAGATCTCATCTATTACCTCCATGAACAGTATTTGAATCAGTGGTTTTGCGGACTTCTAAGTAGGAAGGGAATAACTCAGTGTCTTCTTTTTTTTCTTTTTTTAAAGTGTTTCTTGGCTTGCTTCATGCAGGAAAATAAGGATGCATAAGAGCTGGTCTATGAATTGAGAATAGTGGATCACTCATACTTTCCCTTCACTCCTGAGGCAAATGAAAAAAGCTGGCACAAAACCCAAAAGACAACTATGGGTTTGGTTGGGGCTGGGATATTTGCTGTGGGATTGGGTTGGTTCTTATGGTTTTGTTGTTGTAGATTTTTTTTAATGCACATTGTTGATCTTAAAGAATAACCAACTGCCAAGGAAATACCAACTTACTTCTGTACTTCAGTGGATCCAGGAAAGTGCTCAGGAGCATGAGACAAAACGTAGAGAGTGTCAGACTAAAGGCAAGCAACAAGCAGTGGATGGACCAAAGATAGTTCCCTCTGGACATAGCATATAGCAACTAAGATTCATGTTTAAAGGGTTACATATTACAGCTGCAAACAATGGCTTGCACACTATGGAAAAAAATACTGCAGAGACATGCTTTACATGGATTTGGCATGTGCAGAATGGTTTGATTTTTGTCCGTTTAAAATTATTGGGTTTTGTTCTTTAATGCAGATATCCAACCTATCAAGTCAGACTGTCTTTGGCACCTGGATCCTCATTCAGGTTGGTATGTAAAACTTTATCAGGACGGAAAGAGGACAGTGGCTATGTTTTTAATCCCAGTAGGCCTTATCTTGGCAACAAGATGTGAGATCTGATGAATGAGCTGATTTGGGGGGAATCTGCAATGCTTCCCAGGGTTTCTGGGCATAGAAGTTTGCAGTGGGCAGAGAAGTGTCTAAAGAGAAATCTTGTCCTTGAAGAGTAAAGTCCATCATTTAAAAAAAGAAACTAGTACCAGGCAAGAACATTTTTCCAACCCAGGTCAACAAAAAAATATTTGAAGGTATTAGAAGGGCAATGCTGATCTCTACTAGGAGCGTGAAGTATCTTCTAATAATTACTGTAATTGACTTTTAACATAGAAAAAGAAACTTGAAATGGTAACTGGGCTTTTAAGAAAAACTGCATAATTAAAGATATCAGATTGATTTACAAAAGAAAAAAAAATTAAGTTTATTTTCTTATTTTTATTTTATTTAAATCATTTTCTTAAGGATAGGATTAGTGATGATTTGCAATTCTGACCTTGCTTCTGGGAATGCTAATGATTCATTACCATGTTTTCCAGGGGAACTGAATTTTGCAAGAACAATAGCTGAAACTGGCCTTCAGACCTTCTAGCTGTAGTACTGGAAGGAGAAGACTGTGACCTCAAGTCAAGTCAATGGATGGTAAATACGTTGTGCTTAAACTGCTGGAGAACATCAAGGAGAGAAGAAAACAGACCCAGTGTCTAAATCTCTAGTTCTGGTCTCTCTTGAACAGTAGCTCATTATACCTACCTGAAAAGTGAGCACCAAGATTTATTCTTACTAAAACGTGTCCTAATTTTTAAGCTTCTGTGTGTGTGTGTGTGCGCGCTGGCTGTTTCTGTCTCTCTTTTTCTGATCGTACTGTAAAACCTCCAGCTCACTCCTCACACCTTCACATCTCCAACCATTTAATTAACATTCTCTCTTTCCATCCTTCTGCAGATAATAAGCACAAGCTGTGAAGCATCCCCCTTGATTATGAGAGCAGACTAGCAGTTTGCAGCCTGTTTTACACCTCAGTCTATTGTTCTACTCAAAGTTATTTTCAGAGCTTGCTTGTGAGAACACTCTATAAAGCAGTGTTAAAGCTTTGTTTCAGGCACAGACAGGGTATCTCCTGCTTCTCTCTCATTCACAGAGCTGCAGAAAGAAATGTGAGAGGTCTGACATTGTTTCTTGCTGAGTTCATGTAGCCATCCCTCAACTTTTCCTCAGCTCCCCTCATTCTTCCTCTTCTCTGGCTCCTGGGCTCTCACCTCTGCAGGCCTTCTGCTCAGGTCCCTTCCTCCAACAAAACTCTCTGCTCTCCCCATGCCCTCACCACCCTCCTGATTTATAGCCTTCATACTTTGATTTGCATTTCCTTTTTTCCAAATATTGGAGTGCTTTTCTATTTTTTTCTATCTTTTCTATCTTCTTTTTCTATCATTTAAAGGCTCTCATTCTTTGTGTCTAATTATATTCCGCTGCTCATATTCCTTTCTCAATATTCTTCTCATTGCTGTGCCTATGTTCTCCCCTTTACCTCTACTCCCTCAGACCACCCTATGGCTTTTCCTCTTCTTTCTGTTCTTCCAAGACCCCCACTGCTATTTCTATCATACTCTCTTTCTATTCTTGCAATTCAAATCAACAAACAAAAAATGCAGTTCACCTCATCTGCATGAGATTATCCTCTGCCACTGGAAAAACTGACAGATAGAAACCTTTTAAATATCTTTGTGGCTTTTGAAAGAGAAAAGGAAAAGATTAAACTGCATTTACTGATTTAATTTGGAACTCGTGAGCACTACCATAATGCAGGATTAGGTTCATACAATTATTTTTTTTAAAGTGCATAACAATATTCCTATTTGTTGATCTAACAAATCACAGCAATGCAGTCATAACTTTTTAAAAATGACAATGATCCTTAGGCAGAAGCCTTCAAAATGAAGCCTTTCTGAGTTTCTAGCTCTTATAAAGTAATTGTCTGGTACTACCTATACAATGGAAATGGATGAATTCAGTCTAAAGAAATAAGTCTTTTTAAAGGAAGTCAGAGCAAGGCAAAGCGGCTCTGCAATCTCAGAATTCACACAAAGAAAGCAGCTGATCCTGCCTACACAGTGGGAATTTCTTTTAAAAGGAAAGGTCTAATTATGGCTGGCACTTTGAAGCCAAATAATTCTACTTTGCTGAAAAGTGACATGATTCTTCTGACACTGCAAGCATGGGACGTGATGTGCAGTAGTCCCCATTCTCTCACCTCTAGTTCAAATTAAATAAAATATTATGGGTTTGTTTTTTTTTATTTTTAATGTCAGAGTTTCCTTCTAGAGCATTGTGCAGGGGAGACGGTATAGAGAACAATCAGGCCAGCCAAACTGATGGAAGCCAAAGATCTCGTTTAATCCTTTCATAACACAGCGCTAGAATTTATGCTTCAAACGTATCATTTGAAGAATTTGCAAATGGTAATTTTAAAATCTGACAGAAAATGTCAGAAGGTAAATCTATCTAAAGAAATTGTATCCCCTGGAAATGAATGTCATTCTCCCTACTCACACCAACACTCACTTTAGTGTTTCCTATCACACTTCAGTGTCACTCCAATTGATGCTGGGGTCAGAAGTATGACTGAGAAGGCAGGATGTAGCTGTGTTACCTGGGAGGAAGGGTCCTTGCAGGTGAGAAACATGACAGCTCTTCAGATCACTGGGGTGGTTATCAGCTGAGGGCTGCCTGTATGGCCTCAACCTTAGGACAGAGCTGGAGTACCAGACAAGAAATATGAGAGTAACAAAATCTGTAATGTATTTAAAGAACAGACAGAGAGATGTTGCTCTGTAATTCTACCTGGTTTCTAGCAACCCAGAATATGGAGGTAAACCTCCTGGTGCTCTTGAATTCCCTACTTGCGCTTGGATTCTCACTAAATACTGACTTCCATTTTGCACTGATCATTGCTTCTCAGTTACAAGCATCCTGAATGGCAGAGTCAGCCCATCTCTGTAACCACGCTGCTTCTGAGCTGCCTGAAAAGCAATCAGAAGTACATTGTTTGCAAAAGTCCGAGCTTTAAAATATCTTCTTGCCCCTTGACAGTCAGACAAACAGCTGCACGACATTAACACAAGAGAATTGCAAAAGTTTATGTTCTTTCAGGCTGATAATAACAAAAAATCAGTTTCTTCCCTGTCTGCCAGATTTATCCATCATGAATGACAAAGCGAAAGAGCAGGGGAAAAAAGGGAGGGAGAAAGAGGAGGAGAATTGTTTTCCCTCTTTGTACACAGCTCAACCAAAGTATTTTGCAATGTGGCTCACTGCCAGCACTGGAGGTGCTTGCTCCAGGCAGTGCAGCCCCTGCCATGAAGATGGGGCATTTCCAGGAGGCAGTTACAGATACTCACAAGCCCTACGCTCTATTTCAATTCAAATGTTGTATATAAGCCTCTCAGACAGGTCTATAGAAGGATCAATTCTCTCGCTGAAAGGGAGCACGTTTATAGACCAGTTCAGATGCCACATCTCCTGTGAGGCAGCGTAAGTTTCCTAGATCAAACCAAGGAAACTTTTGGAACAAAACTCTCTGCTTTCCAAAAACCGCATGGCCAGAACCAAGCAGTAAGTTCCATTTGTGTTTTGGTCATATCCAGAGAAGTATGTCTCAAAAGCACTGAGGAATTACACTCTTTGATGATCATAAAGATCTGAAAAGATCCAAAAACCCTCCTGAAGTTGAGAATTCATGCTCTGAAGGCCTCAACCTGTCCAGACTTGGGCAGCACACAGTGGTAGGAAAGGATGTCCGTAGAGAGAGATGGGAAGCAAAGGAATTCTCCTCTGACAGCACATTTGAACCCAATTCTTACAACACATAATTGTGAATCTTGAGATTGGAAGATAGACTGGGTTATGACCTGTCCTGTGGAAGAAGTGCTTTGTTGTATGGGAAAATTTAATGTGAATTTACACAAATGAAAAAGTGGAAAGAAAGAAGAGGAAAATGACTTTTTATCCTCACAGTCCAACCCAGACCAATGCTATCTGGTATTCAGTTCTTGTTCCAAAGAACATCCACATGCTGTTTCAAGATACGGCTGTTCTGGCTTGTAATAAAATGTGATTTCAAACCCAAGAAGTGTTGGACTGCACAGTGAATGTGCACTTAAAATTACTGCATTTGGGATGCGATCATTTTTAAAGAAGATAACATCTGTTTGAAAGCTGAAAAAGAATTGAGCTCATGAGTTTGCAGGAACTTATTAAGTAACAGAAAACAGATTACACGGAAATTACAAGCATTGTGAGAAATGGAGTCAAAGGTTGCTAACACTTCCACACCATAGAGAGTACAAAGAATGTTTGCTAATGTTTGTTGGATCAAGCTAGGGTTGGTTTGTCCCCACTGAAATAACAACCATGCAATTATAACTAACATAAATTGCTATACCATCGCATCTTGTCTTTGCAGCTTTTCTTTTGTCCTGGGTCAGCTTGCACCAAAATATCACTGTATTTGAGACTTCTTCCTCTCTAGTTATGGTGGTGAAGTGCACACTGACTCCCAAACACAAATAGCCAAGGTCTGGGATGGGCAGTGCAGGACAAAAGCTTGCTGAGAACTTGTTGACTTAGGAACATCAGCCCTGCTGGAAACCACAACTTCAGCCCTGAGGGAAATCTGGGTGTAAGAAGCAATGTGAAGAGGGACAACAAGTTGGCTTTAGGTAACAGGATGAACAGCATTGATGGAATAAACAGTCACTGAAGGTCCAGGCCAAGCAGAAGAGTATGGGATAGGGAGAAGTGGTGAAGGGAGGAGGGCAAAAGAGGAAATTGATACAGTTAAGCCCACATAATAAAAGGTTTGATAGCTGCCAGCCTAGAACATGCTTCAGTGCTGGGGAAGTTCATCACAGTCACGCAGTAGTGCAGTGATTCTTCATATTGTATAATGAACTCTGTCAGCTGCATGAATTGACCACGTCTACAGCTCTCAGATAAAATTAGACCATTTTCTCATCGGAAAATAAAAATACAAATTGGATAAGAAGAAACTGGAACTTGTTTGTATTTATTTTAATTCATTAATTTAGTTAATGTGGCGTTCAAGAGATTTCCCACATAAAAATAGTAGTAAATGATAAAGTAGATGTTAGAAACATGTTTTCTTCCATTAAGTACTTTTCACTGCTAAGATGTTCACTAACCACAAATACAAACAAATCCAGCAGTCACTGTTACTTTTCTTCTCTCTCAAAAACAAGTTTTTCCTGCCTCTCTCCTCTGTCAAGATGACTGGAAAGACAGCCAGCAGATTCAACTTCTTCAATAATACTGCTCTTAGTGAGTTAGTTTACAAAAGTTCTAGTGGTATACTCTCACCAAGCACTTTTGGCATTACAGCTTCTGTTGGACAAATGCCTTATTGGGTTATGTTTTAACTTTTTTGCAGAAACTTTTGTACACCTAAGTGTTTGTTCATGAAATGCCCAGTGTTACTCAGGTCATGCAGGGAAGCAGAAGGGTTGCTTATTATGCCAATATTCTGAAAGTCAGAAATGGTCAAATATTCGACTCAGGTGCAGAAAAAAGCAAAGAGATCCCCTCCTCCTCAAAATCACATGCCATCTTTATTATTTAAGCTCCTTCTAAGTAAGTGAACAAAGATGTCCATCCCATAACATGTTATGAACTTGTTAGCTTTGACATGACTGTGCTTAATGGCAGTTTGCCATTATTCAAATTCATAAGGATCCTAAAGCACGTTACAAACTGTAACACACGCTGTTAATTGGGGTTACTCAGTTAAACAGCCAGAGACACTTGTTCCTAGAGAGAATGTAGTTCCTTATTTTTCTTTATGTCTATTTGGACATAATAGTAAAATTATAATAATAAAATATTTTATATTTTATATTTATATTTATATTTATATTTATAATTATAAAATAATAATAATAAAATAATTATTTTTTTATCATGTATCTGAGAATCAAAGTGGAAATACTGAACAGGATGAAAAAAATTCAGTCTCTAAACATGAGATTAATATGTGCAACACTAATCCTAAAACTTGGAACACAATATTGTAAAAAAATGCACGTGCCTGGGTTATATAAACATCAGAAGCTGGTTCTCCCAATACATCTGTAGGTGTAAGCTTACCCTGAGCCTACAACAACGGTGAGCATTTCTATGTATTTTGATTGTCTTCCTTCCGCAATAATCTTACTAAACCTAACCTCTGTGTAGCTATTGATTGTACAGTTGTATACCTATTGCTTGTACAAGTCCCAAGCAGAAAATTTACAAGTTCTTCTGAAAGCGTGCCTTCTAATGTATTTTGAACTCTAGTTCTCCTGCTGAGCGTGTCTGTAAATAGCATTTATTGAAGTCTGAGTCCATCATTCAAGTGGGGAAAAAAAAAAATCAGTTTTGTGGAACTGGGTCAGGACAAGGGGATAGAAGCCCCCACTTTAGTCAGCAGAAGGTAAACGTGTACTACATAACAGAAAAATACACAGAGGCAACAGAAAAAAATCTTGAGCACCTGTGCACAAGGGAGGAATAATTTCATCCTAAACCCTTCTATCACTTTCTATGGGCTAATTTAGCCAAAGGTGGCTCTAAATCTATTTCTTTGTCATACTTAATATTTATTTAAGGCATAGCAATTTAGGTGTCCATCAAAGTCAGACAGCAGTACTTAAGAGCTGCAGCTGAATATGCCACTGAATTTTTGATTCTTTTCCCCAGAAAAATCAGTTTTGCTGAAGGATGTTGTGATCAAGAGTTCCATAATTAGTCCCCTGCAGTTGTCAGCTTCTCTAATGCATAAATATGACCTAGCTATACTGTCTCCCTGAGCTTTTAATCATCCCTTTTGACTCTGAGATCCTTCTGCCCTGTCTATGACAATTGTGAATCATGCTCTATAACCTCCCTTGGCTGTGTGCCTTATGAAAAGAAGGGGTTGTTACTAAACCTCATGTAGTTCCACAGCCTCTCCAAGGCTACAGCAAACTGCTGGCACAGCTGTCAGCTGGTTGGTTCATGCCTGGCTAAATTTTTTAGAATGTTAATAACAATCAGCAGCTGTTTTGGCTCCTATACTACTGGACAGATGTTCAAGTGTGCATTACAGCTCTAAGAGAGGGCACTTAATGAGCTGCCTGGATATGGGCAGTGTGCTTCCTTTTTTGTTGTTGCTCTGGATTTGTTGTTTGTATGCGTGAGCAGCAATGCCTCTTCTGACTGCCTTGGACTTGACTTAACTAACTTATGGCTAAGAGGAAAAGCTAACCAATGAAAACTAAAAACTCCTTGTAACTTAAAGTTTCTATTAAAAGGATTAAATTTTAATCCACAGTGAACTTGTCTTACACATTTACTGAGTTATGTTTGGTATCTGTCATTTCCCTGGAGAGGATGAGGTCTCAGAGAAGATAGCAAAGTGCTGATTGTGCTGCATATCCTTTTTTCATCTTTTAAAAACTCATAACATTTTATGTAAGAAACCGTTGTATCTGCTTATCTGACTTGTTGTGTAGCACTTCTCACTGAAGATTTGAGGATATTAAAGACTGAAATCAAGTTTAGATAAAACGAATGGCACCTGTGGAAACCTCAGGAGAACACTGCTGGCAAAACAGATGTGTTCTGATCTCTCTGAAAGTAGAGAGGGTATAAAATGTTTCTGGGGCTTCCAGAGCTTCCACAGGTAGCCTTCTGCACTGAATAACTTCTTCCAGAAGCCAACAACAGCACTAAAAAATGTCTCTGATCTCCAAGCAAGACAGCCAGCAAGGCCTAACAAGGTCATCCTTTTTTTTTATTTTCTTTTTTCCTGCTAAGCCTGCAACAGTGCTCAGTACAGTGCAGGGGCAGCCCAGGTGACTCCAGTCACCCCTCAGCCAACCAGTCATCACCCACAACACTCACCATCCCAGAAAAGATCTTATATCAGTCTCTTCTGGATCATCACGCTTTGAAAAATACACCAGGGATGGAATTTATTTTAAAGTAGAGTGGTCCACTGCCCAGGAATAACTTCTCAAGAAACTCCTTCTGTTCCTGTGAACTGCTGTTCATCCATGGAAGTCCCAGTACTCACAGTATAAATTTATTTCACCTCAGTTTCTGGTATCATGGATAATAATACACCTGGACATAAATGGAAACAGGACACACTTTAAACTCAGACAGATTGCAGTGCTGTAGGAATATACTGTGCTCAAGCGTGCTTATTGCCAGGATTCACAGTTATGTAATAGATCTTAGCTTACTTGGGCAAGGATTCCTGTGATATTTTTATCCAGGTTTTTTTTTCCTCTCCTCCTTTTAGTTCAGAGATTCAGAACTGGAGTTTTTAATCTCTGGGTAGGCTTCCTCCCCTTGTCTTTCTCCTTTAAATAAGAACGCTTTCCTTCCTTTTTTTCCTCCTGCCTGTTGAGCTGTTCCCATTTACAGAACACTAACTCAGCACAACAGGAGGCTGTAAAGCACTCAGCTAACAGCTAGGATGCTTCACATCATTGCAACTCCTTGTAAACTGAACATCTGATTTCCACAGTGTCCATTAAAAAAAGTGTACAACAGTTCTAACATCAAACTATGCTGCCTTCAGTCTTCCTGCCACATGCTTACTGCACTACGGTTACAGCCGCCTACATGAAGGCCATGGAGAGTAAAGCAAATCACAAGTCATCCAACACTGACACATGGCCTATATTTCTCAAGATAGCTTAAGGATCAACATCCTATCAATATTTTATTTACACTTTGACATCAGAATTCCTCCAATTTCAGATTTGGTAAATTTTATTACAAGACAGTTTTTCTTTTACTAATCTGACCATCAAAATGATAAACATCTTCAGATTCTGAGCCTCCACAGTCCATGTAAAATTGTATGAAGGAAAGTAATGGAAATAACTGTAGTTGATTCTAAGCTGGGCACGTTTTTCTGATGTTTTACCCTTTTCTCATGCTCAGATTTGGGGCACTGAAAGTGAGCAACTCCCAGGTGCCACGTCTATTAACAGATCAGTTCTGAAATTGCTCTACTCCAATAAGACCTGGCTCCTAGTTTCAATATTCATTTCTTGCTTATCTTGCATTAATATGTATATGTAACTATGACTGTCCTGTTTCCTCCTGTACTGCTTAGTTGCTGTACTAACTTAGTTTTGGTCACTGGCACTGGCTGCCCAGGGCAGTGGTCATGGCACCAACATGACAGTGTTCAAGAAGTGTCTGGACAACACTCTTGGACATACAGTCTAATTTTTGGTGGTGCTGTGTGGAGCCAGAAATTGGACTCCATCATCCTTATGCATCCCTTACAACTCAGAATATTCTATGACTCCCCATAAGTGCTCACCCACTTCATACTAAAGGTATCTGTTATGATCTTTGCTATTACTGAGAACACTCCATAAATTAAAATAATAAGACAGCTAAAATAAAGTGTTACCAAATCTTAATCTCTGAAAGTGGTATGAAATATTTTCCAGTAAATAAAAGCAGAAAGAACTGATGATCTAGAGCTTTCATCTTATTTATGTGAAAGACTAAAATAAACCTAGACACTAAACTTTGATGAATGATAAAAATGTGTGGTCTAAAAAATAGCTAACATAGCATAGGCATATGTTGGTCTTCAGCTGAAAATGTGGGCGTCTGTTAGTCACACACTTTGGTGGGGGGATTCACTGCAGTTTGAGGGGCTCCATGTCAACTTCAAAGGAAATGTAGCTATTTCTGTTTGTTATTACAAGAAATCATTTATAGATACAGATTTCTCTGGAAAGAATGCTAACAATTCTGAATGTCCTAGGGTAGTATTGACACTCTTTGGAAAAGGATCACGTATTTAAAATATAGATTCAAGTGCAGTATTTTGGCAGACGCGCGATTTCTTTACAGGTGAAGGCATTGAGTAATTAGTAACTTTTTTCTTTTTTTCTTTGCTTTTTCATGCATAAAATAAATATGGAACAATAAGCATATTCCCCTTCCCACCAGGAAGAGGAAGAAGATTTGATTCATGATGAAGATATAGGAATGTCTTTGAAAAACTTGCCCTAGCTTTGCAGACCATACAAACCCAGAAAAAAAAACAGTGCTTAAACCTGGGATGCTGGTGGCTGAGAGATAGCTTTTTCTAGGTCACAGTCATATCCCTCCTAATATTCAGAAAATGCGAGGGGGACATTGGGACAACTGTATCAAGAGGAGCACGTGGAGACATCAGGCTTTATATGGCCCACAGGTTTGGTTGGAAGGGACCTTGAAAATCATTAAGCTCCAACCCCCCTGCTTTGGGCAGGGTCACCACCCACCAGCTTGGGCTGCACAGAGCTCCATCCAGCTTGGCCTTGGATGTCTCCAGTTGTTCACAGTCTCTGAGTCAAACTGCTCCTGAGCAGCATCAGCATCACAATGAAACTCCTAACATCAGGCTAACAGCTGATTCCAGCACCAGCTGCTGGCTGGATATGTGGGGTAGACAGGGTAAGGGGAAATCCAGGATCCAAGTGATGTATGGTCCAACAAGCTGTTAAGTCATGTCAACATTATGCATAAACCCCATCTTAAAAACTAAAAAAATAAAATATAAATCAAAAATCACATGTTACAGTGGTATCTGAGATTACATTCACACTGAGTTCTCAGCAGCTGTTCATTCTCCATCCCCAGATACTGATGGTGAATCTCAGCACTCAGTTCAGCTGTCAAACTGTCACTTTGTTGTGGGATATGAGATGGTCCAGAACACCCTAAACACTTATATGGGACTGGGAAGACCTGTGCGGTTACCTATGCACTGCTGGAGCCAAACAGATCTGGAGAATCCCAGATGTTACTACATACCTGTATGTAAGCAACTGAGTCAAACACTGTCACTGTTTTACATACACAGGAGAATTAAAAAATATATTTTTTTTAATTAAAAAATATAGTTTCAAAATATTTTTCTTCACGTGGTGCACTGAGAGTCTTGTAGTGTTTGTCTGATGTCAGTGACAAGCTCAAAATCTCATTGAAGCAAATTCCTTCTCTTGTCCCTTCAGCCATTTGCCTGTCTTTGCTGCCTTGCCAGATTTCATACTTACTGTTGTTTGTTCTTGGCTCAGCAGATGAAGATTAGTTTAGAAACAAATGAAAGAGGAGTAAAATGCATGCGCTAAATAAAGTAATGTATGTTAATGGGCATTCTACAATTTCTTCCACTTTAGCCAAAATTGTCTTGAACAGTGAATGAAAGGGAGGGGATGGGAAGCAGCTGTTTCTACTGTCTGTAGCAATTGATTGTAAATTGGCCTGACACTTCTCCCAGAGAGTTTGTCATGGACATTTGATTCAGCAAATCTGCCCCAAACCCAGAGCTGAGGCACTGGTATCTCAGTCCTTCACCAAAGTGACCAACCATGGTCACAGATGTGCAGGACTATTAAAAACAAACAGCCAATCAAATAACGTATTTCAGATTGACAGAAACACATTCATTTCACCACGGGCAAAGAATCTAAACACTTAAGAAAATATGTAGGGTGGTGACACCTCACATTGGCTGCCCAGGGGGTTGGCTCTAGACCTTCATGGATCAGGCTTCAAGCAGAGGTGAAAAGAAAACAAAAATTGTCTCTTCCAGAAGATATTCCCCTTTAAAATAACTCTGTTCTCTTTGTGTGGAGCTGCCACCTCTGCTCAGGTATGGCACAAGACAGGTATAGCAGATGCCACAAACAAACTGCAGGGCATGCGCTCAACTAAATGAAAGAAGAAAACAGAGAAAAAAAAGGTAGTTAAAATTTAACTAACATTTGGGTTTAAAACTGTACTCAGTCATTACAATTTGGTTTGAGTGAAGGTGCAGAAGTCTTAAAATGAGATAAAAGTAGGACCTAGAGTTAGATTTGAAACATGAATTAAGGAATTAAATAGAAAGATATATATTTAAATGCAAATAATGATTTCAAGATGTAACAATGAAGATGTGAAGAGACATAACTTCAGTTTGTCAGAAAAATTGTAGTAAAAGTCATACTTCCCATAAGGAGAACCTAAATAAGTAAATTAGTTTTCCTTTCTGAAAGGAAAACTAAGAACCGTGTGTCCAGATTTGAAGGATGAGAAAAAGTAAAACAGCTGATGATAATACAAAATACAGCACAAAGAGAAAAATAGTAAAGGAATGTATTATAAAGTGCATTGCCAGAAGTTGCATAACGAACACTGGTATGAACAAACAGAGCTGGAAATGCACTCCTGCTTTCCAAGAAACTTCCAGTGAGTCAGGACTGCAACATGACAGAAAGGGAGGACTGCCTTTTCCCTCTGAAGCGGTGAGCATTGGGAACTTTCTGTACCCTGAGGAGCACACGTGCTCCAATAGCTTTTCAAACAAGCTCATGTTTCGGTCATTTTCTGTCATCTCCATGGAACTGAGCAAAACACTTTAACAAGAGAAATAAATAATATATTAAGTAGAGTCTGGAAGTATACTTATTTTTCCCAATAAATCTGAGAGGTAATTTCAGTCATCTTTTGTTTTTCTGCATTTTCCTGGTC
This sequence comes from Perdix hodgsoniae, assembly GCA_035772895.1. Lineage (NCBI taxonomy): Eukaryota > Metazoa > Chordata > Aves > Galliformes > Phasianidae > Perdix > Perdix hodgsoniae. The sequence goes on from JAPSGF010000005.1 coordinate 4,751,695, forward strand.
TCCTTTTCTTTCTTAAATGAGATAAGAGGGAAAGGAAAGAACCCATGGGGGAGGGAGGGGCTGTTCACCTAAACAAATACTGGATCAGCACTTGTCATGTCCTGAGGTACAACCACTGTGAAAGCTATAGGAAAACCAAAAGAAAATTGTGATCAGCTACCAAATCTTTCAGCAGCTCAGTCTCCAACCGTTCTTAGAAGAGAGGAGAGTTTACCACTGCTGGTGCAAGCATAAAGGCTTTGTTCTCCCTTCTTCTGCCCCAAGTTCCCCCCTTGCAAAAGAATTACTGGCTGGAAAATATAACTCCCAGTGGGCATGAGCACTGCAGTAATTATAGGCTGTTCCTCAATAGCTATTTCTTGTGGTATGTTGCATACCAGCTGAAGGAGCTCCCTCAGTATCCAAGCTCCCACCATGTGCTCCTCTGCTTGAGCCAGCACACATCCATCTGTGCGCCTGGACCATGGCTTACCTGTGCAGGACAGCCTGTGCTGGGGTTGGCATACCCCAAAGCAATGGTTGTAACAATGGAAGAACATCTTTGCAATGGCATGAGGGCTGCTGGGGAAAGTTGGATTAGGGAAGAGGTGGCTAAAGGAAGGCAGAAGAGCCACACAAGGAGATGCCTTCAAAAAAAAAGATGGATATTGCACACCTTAGGATGTTCCTCTGGCACAGCTGGGAAGCATTTTCATTTTCATTTCACTTTTTCATTTTGAAGAATTTGCATTTGCGCATGGGGCTTGATATCCCACAACAGCTTATTAGTGAGCATTAAATAGAACAGGTCATCGAGGTTGTGCTTGTATTAATACATCTACAGCAGTAAATAACACAAAATGTTGCTGGCTATGAGGAACACGTGCAATTATCCTTTGCAGTCCCAGTTAACAGTATAGACTAGCATGAGTTAGTGTGTACCTTTTGTTGTCAAGACCTAATAATGTGTTAACAAAACTTGCATTCTCCAGGGCTTGGAAGATGCACAGTGCAAAGATTACTGCCAGTGGAACTCTATGGACTCCACAAACTTTGCAGAAATCACACTAGCATTTTTCACAGCTTTTCCTAGGGAAACTCTTCAGAAAGCAATGTTGATGTATAAACACTGAACCGACATTTAGAACTTATTCTGAGGAGTGGGATGAGATGAAAGAAAATATGTACATTTCACATCTTCTAAAAAGAGTAATTTAAATTTGCAAAGGTATGAGTTTCTGATCAAGATTCTAGATAGTAAGACACTGTCTATTGAGAGAATATATAGTCAAGTATGTATCAATAATAGCCTATGATGATTTATTTTACAAGGAAGTCCAGTGAATTTTCTTAACTTCATCTAGGATCATACATATGTTAATGTCCTAGTGCAGATCAGAAGGGTGTTTTTTTTTTCCCCCTTTCCATGATTTTATTTACATCACAAGGAGGTCTCTGAGATCATAAAGGGCTTCCTTTGATTAAAACCAGAGGCAGCTCCAAGCACAGTCCTCATGGGCTTCCGACCCAGGGTTCAGCCCAGGGCCCAGCTGCAGCCAGTCTAAACCAACACCCAGAGATGCTCATATGGTGTAGTTGTTTACAGCAAAGGTTTTACATTATTTATGTGCTCTCAGTATCAGATGTAGACATAACCTATCGTGCTTTATTTCCATACATTATTAGCATCATTTAACATTTTAAAGAATAAGAGATTATTCAAGCAAAGCACAACTTTTATATGCTATTTTGACAGTTTGGAGAGAAGAAAACCACAAGTACTATACTACAATATTTCTTGAGAAAATCCACTTCTTTGACATTTATAATGGATTCTGTATTGTTAATACTTTTGTTTCCTTTTTTTCCTTCTCTTTTTTGTTAGCCTGAAGCAACAGATTCAGCATTACATCCAACCAGCAAGTTGCCAAAAATTTAGCTTCAACATTCCAATTGACTGTGGTAGATTTGGCTAAGTTAAACCACTGTGGCTGGTTATGTTCAGCATTATTTGTGTTGTATTTTGCCATCTCTGTGAGGCGTATAAGGAGTGCCCACATTGAACAACATGTAATTTCTTCAGCTGTGATAGTGCAGTTGGTAAGGCTGTGCGAAAACCTAAAGCTTCAGATATTCACCACCCCAGTTTCTGCATTACTCAAACATTCCCACTGAATAGTAGCCAAAAATGCTTAAAAATCTACCAAGGAGATAGTGGGAGAATCATTCCCAATATCACTCAGAAGAATATGAAATGGCAAATCTTGGGGTTTAGATTTGTAGAGCATTTGGAAGTTCACGTAGAAGATCGGAGCAGGCACCAGTGCGTAACACCCTTCCCCTGGCTGCAGTAGCTAGTAGCAGATTCCTTGGGTCAGTGCAAGAACCACAACTGAGAGTTTCATAAATTAGTTGTAAGCTGAATGAAGAAAAATATTATTTTTTCAATATCAAGGAGTTCCAGCTGTAGAAATGAAGCCAGACAGAGTGGTTAAATATTATTCTCCAGTGACTTTCTAAATACTGGCAAATGCATCACTGAGCTTTCTTCTTCTGTACAAACAGGATATGGGCTGAGCATGGTACGGGCGATTCTACCAGTCAAGCTCTTAAACCATGCAGAATGCATCTATTTGTAAAGAGAGGTGTGACGTACTATTCACTGGCTATAAAGAACAATAATACAATATGGAGTCTATTACAGTGCCTTGTAATACAGTGGAAGTATATGCTCTTTTATAAGGGCAAAGTAATGCTTGACATAATAAGGACATACAGTCATTAACAGTATATATGTGTACAGTGTTATTCTTCCCCTTTTATTGCTAAGCAGTAAGAAATGTAGCAGTGAAAGGTCCATCCAAATTACAGGAGATTATGTCTGAGAAGTTAGAACAGTCAAAAAACAATGTCAGCTGTAGCTGAAAAGCTATGTCTGGAGGGCAGCTGAGAGGGTAAGAGGCACAGACTCATGAAGCAAAGCAGAAATGGCTGAAAACGAATTGGGGATGAGTGAATTTCACAATGATAGAGGTGCTGAAATAAGAGAACATACAGCATCTACAGGAAGGACATCCTGTTCTCAGGAGGTTGAAAAAATTAGATGAG
>JAPSGF010000005.1:4755056-4779344 GCA_035772895.1 Perdix hodgsoniae
GAAGGAAGGAAGGAAGGAAGGAAGGAAGGAAGGAAGGAAGGAAGGAAACAATGTGCTCTGGGTTATATTTTTACAAAGAATGGAAAGCTGGAGCACAGAGTGAATCAGGGATGGCAGAGAAAGGGGAAAGGAAAACAAAACTAGAGTAGAGTGTGATAAATGTGGTGCAAAGGGAGACTGACTAGAAACGTCTAAATGATGCCAGGTGACGCATTGAATTAGTGTGTAAATAAAAACAAAAGCCACTCTTCAAAATATAAATACAACAGAGATACACATTAATGTTCCCAGCTGATATGCAGTAAGTAGCCAGAAAAGGTAGCTGGAGGTAGGAGAGAACTGGGAACCTTCTAAGGGCAAGGTCAAGGCTGGGAAAAGGTAAGTCTCAGCAGAGTGAGAAGATATGAATTTGGGTGCACATAGAAGCACAGGGCTGGCATCAGGAATGTGCTGCTCACAGGAGGGAGAGGGCAGCTGCCCAGCACTCTTCTGGTCATTGTGTCCCACAGATGCCTTTTGTGCTCACCAACACAGCAGGTACAGCCATATACACTACAGCTGCCTTTCAAACTTGACTTGTTGTCAGTATTCTCATTGACAGATGTTTTGCACTATTCTCAAAGAAGAGTAGACAAGATCTTGCCTGCTGTTTTCTTACATCCTGGATCCGTTCACAAGATCTTACATTGATAATTTCACAGCTGCTTTATGAGTTCCGTAGATTATTACACAAATATTTACTTTTCAGAAGGAGAAACCAAGTGCGTAAGATTCAAGTCTCAAAAGCTTTGTTAATTCCAGTTTACCCCTGTGGGGATTTGACAGAATGAAACAAATGAGAAAGATAACACCGAACAGTGCTCTGTGCCATTAAAAGGTCAGAGCATCACCTGGGAGCTGCAGTGCTGCAACATCCCAGCATCCAGCAAAGCACAGGGAGGTGATACAAGGAAATGCCATATGGAGGGCCTTCCTAGCCCCAGCATTAAGTGCTGTTTACAGCAGCCATTTGAAAGCAGCCTTTAGCACACGTCAGTTCAGTCCACATGAGACTGGGACACACGCCTTGCGCTGTAGGGAGGTACATTCTTACTCAGTGACCTGCTTTTATTGTTCCACTTCTTCATAGAAGAACAGGGGTTGAAAATTTTCGAGATCACTGTGCTGCTTAGGAGCCAAAGTGTCATCTTTAAGGCAATTTCAGATTTAAAACGAGCTCTTAGTTTCTCTGCGTTGAGGAGTGCTCTGAATTGAGGGTTGCACCTGGTGAGCTCCAAAGGTCTCCTCCAACCTCAGCCAGTCCGTGAACTTTGAGTACCTCTGCATCTCTGAAAGCAAACAAATGCCAGCTCTGGAAAAGCAGGTCCCACTCAAACAACTTGAGATTGCACAGGCACTCAGGCCCCAAAAAACTCAGACTGCTGACTGCTTTGGAAAACCTGTGGCCAAGCTGCTGTCTGTTTTCTGGCTGTAATCACACATCACGTAAGTCTGGATCACAAAATGATATTCTTACCACACAGAAAGGGGTCAGTCTGAACTGACTCCAAGGGCTACATTTAGGCATTTGTTTTCACTTAAATCATGTGCAAGCAACACCATCTCAGATTGCTATCAGTAAAGGCAACTCGTAGCACGCAGTAATGGATACACAGGAGGAATGTCAATTGTTTTTCTTTCTTAGGTAGATGTGCTTATGTATTTAAAAATAGGTAAAACAATTAAGCTGCTATTATGGGCTTTTAGAGGCCATGTACGAGTCATTCTCACTATATCAATACTCCTTCACTGTATTTCACTGATTGGATTCTGTTCTGCAAGTACCAGTGCCAGGTGCATGGTAATGTATTACTGGATGGACGAAAGTGAGAAGTCCCAGTGTGGTTTTAGGGGGGCTCACAGCGGATGCTTCTAGACAACTGATTTTCAATTTGAAATGTCAACAAACTTTCTACAGTGTGATCAAAAGAAGACACTCCATTAAAAAAAAAAAAAAAAAAGAAAACTATGTATTTAAAAATCTCTCTGTTGATTACATTCATGCATTACATTCATACATTCATGCATTCATGCATTACATTCATACAGTCTACTCAGTAGACTCCTTTGAATGACTTCCTACAGAAACATGAGGTCACTTAAGGCATATATTATATGCCTTATATATACTTAAGTTATATATGCTTAAGTAGATATAACAGTAGAATAAGTAGCATCTCACAGGTCAAGATGACTACATCACCACAAAACTAATGGCAACAGAGTTGACTATTTCATAGGGGTCTCAGCAATCCAATAGTGCCACTCACTCACTTTAATGTAACTTCACTAAACTGAACATTGAGGTTTCCAACTTAATTTATATATTACAGCCAGGTTGTTTTCAAAAATCACACTCCTGACACCCACCTTACAGAACATGGCGGAACAGCACAGAGCAGTGCATGACACTGCCTTCATTCCTACCAGCAGCCTGAAGAGGTGGCACAAATTCCCCATGGATTTCCCTTGGAAAACCCTGCCAAGAGCTCCCTGTCAGAATCAGTGGGGCTGGAAAGCCACACTGCTGATCTGACTCCCAGCTAGGACAGAAGAGCTGGAGACAGAATTCACAGTGGCACATTCAGCACTGAGAGACAAACCACTACTCAGCCAGCTGTGAAATGTAAATAATTTTTGCCTTTCAGAATATCCTCCCTGATTCTGTCAAAATCCATCACACACAACTGCTTGTTCAAGCAAAAAGTAAAACAAAGTAGTACTAAAAATCCCCAAATTTACAGCCTACCAGTGAATAGGTGCATTTCAGTCAGTCATTCTTCACATGACATCTTTACAAAAAATACTGCTTTACCAATATCAAACCGTCTTGAGCACTGCAGTGGTGCATGAGCTACAATTCAAATAACTTAATCTTTTCAAAATGAGAGGTTCAGCTTTTGATCTCCTTTACAAACTGTGAGTTGGAAGCAGCTCCAGTAGCCTCAAGAAGTAACCTAGTTCTTAACTACCACCGATTGATCTGCTTTACAGGAGACTCCTACAGGTGAATGGGAGTCTCTCCCTGATTTGCAGACATGAAAAGAGAGAAGAGCAGCAGCAACAGGACAGAGCCAAGTTCCTTCTGACATCTGCCCTGCAAAGGGCTCATCTAACTGCCACCAAAACAGAAGAAACTTCCATGTAATTTTTACTGCCATCCCCAAACAGATCAAACAGCAGGGGAACATTGCTTTATGTGATCCTGAGCAAGCATGCTTGAAGAACTGGCTTTTCTGAGTCTTCCCTCCCTGTTTCCCACTTTGAATTCCCAGGCTGGTTTCTGAGGAAGATTAATTTGATCATATTACAAAGATGCAGGGTGTTTAAAGTGCACCACTGGATGCTGTCAAAAGTCTAGTCCAATGGAAGCTAGAAAGCCAGAAACCTAGAGATACACTTTGATCTCTTAAACTGGATACAAATCCAGAGGTATGTGCACAAAATAATAAATAGGTTTTTTTCCTATCACTAACAAGATAATATGTAGCAAGAGTGTGAATCTCTGAGCATGAGGTGTTCGGAATCATTATGGATGGAAACTGTTTCACAGAATATTTATTTTAAACTCACCGGTTTCATACAAAAAATAGTTTCCTCTAAAACAAATCTGAATTTATTAAAGAAGAAAATAGTGGTACGCGAAAGGCAGAAAGGCTGTACAATCCTATCAAATTTGAATACTAGCATTTTTAGTAAAAGAAACAGTGCAAGCAGCTTAATCTGTTAAATAATTCATTGGAAAGATAGAAGGCAACTTAATCTGAATATCAGTCCAGATATTAATGTCAGAGACAATTCCTGCTTTAACAGACAGATAAATCGTGTTGAAGCATCACTGCAATAACTGTGCATGGAGCCAGTTTCCTAGATTTTAGAACTGAGCCTACTTGTATCCTTTGTTTTCCATTTTTGTCCTATTAGTGCCCTGAAGTATCTTTCCCTGTCACTGGCAGGCTTTGGCAGGGCATCCTTACAGGAGCTGTCAAAGTCAATGTTTTGATCAGTGATAGCAAGTGCTTGCTTTAATCTTGTGCCATCAGAAGGGAAGCAACAACCGTGTCCCATGGTAGCAGCAAAGCAGCAGCTGTACATGTTAAGTGTGACTGCTGCCATCAAATTTCAGAAAACCACCTCTATCCTGGTTAATTCTGTATCGTTTTCCTTGATGTGCACGATATGTTCGTGTGACCCACCAAAGAATTCTGACTGGCATTTTTAATTAAGAATATTGTTGTACTGATGACCATCGGAAGAATGGCTATTTCTTAAACAGAGGCAAAGAATGGAGAAATATATTCTAAACCAAGGCATATTTTGTTTTATGGACAAATTAATTATTTTTAATTCATTTAAGAGCCAAATTGATCTTCCCTACCCCTTGTACCCCAGGCACAAAAGTTAAATCAGACTTACAAATCAACTCCTCTTGCCTGCTCACTCATTCCCTCACTTTAGCATTTCTGCCTCCCACAGCCACTGTCTAGATCTCCCTACCTGCAGTCTGTCCCAGCCCTGTGCAACTGGTCAACTCTGAAATTAATACAATTCTTCACAAAGTTTTCCAACACCTTCCTAATTGCATATGGATACGATTGTGCTTAACCAACGAAATAGGTTTCTTTATGTTTCCTTTGTGAATTAAAGTACTTTTCCAGTTTATTCTGTGTTATTGTTGTTGTTTTTAATAATGTTTTTAAGGCTATACATTACAATTACAGTTTAGCAAGAGCTCTTAGGTTACAAGCCAACATTTTGGTCACTACAATAATTAAAAGCTCAGGAGATGCTGGAGTTTGGTACAGACTTTGTTACTGACCATCTTTTGCTGCATAAAATCGAAGCAATTCAACACTGCTGACCAACTTCTAGAAAAATAATGGTCCTCCTACAGTCAAGAGTAGCTGTATTGAGTTTGCCAGTGTTGCCACAGGTAGTTGTTACTGGCTGGTGGGAAGGGCAAATATCATGCATCTAAATTGTGTAGGTTTCTCCTCTCAGGTGATTAGAGAACCAGATTATTAAAAATAAAAAATTAAAAAAAAAATCCATTTGGATGATCCTTTTCAGCTGCTGTTAAAGCAACCAGATTATCAAATTACTCTTGCTACTAGATGCAGCAATGCAAATCTATTCAGCCATGGATGAGATGGTGGTGGGCTGGTAGCTAGAGCCACAAAATTAAGCTTTAATGAAGCCAGAATGTAATTAATCACTTTATTATTATTTAAGGGCAACTTGAACTTTGAAAATTAGTATTTATTATGGTTTGGTTTTTTGTTTTGTTTCACTTTTAATAATGAAACAGCTGTGTTCATATCAGTGCAGTAGATAAGAGCTTTAGTGAGTTTATGGGAGATCAGTTTGGACAGTGCCTGTGTGGTGACTGATCACAGGCATTTCTTGAAATCTTCCTCCTCTCTAGGTGAGGACAGGAGTTCAGAAAGAAGTTGTCACTATAGGTTGAGACAAAATGCCCCACTACTAATGTATGTATTTTTGCTCCTTAAGTTAGCAGAAGATGAGAGCAGAAAGTAAGAGGGAGAGAAAGAAATGCTTCTCTAGTGCAAGGCTGCTTTTCTCCAGAAAAACTGATGCTAACCATGCTTCATCCATATTTCTTTTGAGCAGTTAACAATGGAGGGGGGGAAAAAATAAGGGGGGTGGGGGTTGGGCAAAGTAAACTGCTGAATTGTTTGAATACTGCAGGCTACATCTTGGTTCTGAGTACAGACATCAGAGGGCACCCCCTGCAATCCTAGTGCCTGGTTCTGGTTGTCACTGGGGCCCACCAGGACTGCTGCTTTTCTCCCTGCAGAATCCCAGAATGGCTTGGGCAGGGCTGCCCTAGCAGACCTGGCTGCTCAGGCTCTATCTGGCCTGGCCTGTGAATGCCTACACTGATGGGGCAGCTGCAGCTTCTCTAGGCAGCCTGTGCCAGAGCCTCACTGTTCTCTGAGTAAAGAATTTCTTCTGAACATGTAACTTAAGTTTCCCCTCTTTTAGTTTGAAACCATTCCTATGTATCCTGTCACTATTAGACTGTGCGAAATGTTGGTCCTCCTCCTGCTTCAAGCAGGCAATGAGAAGAGGTACTGGGTGATGTACTGCAATGTGCCATCCTGGCTGGAGGCTCAGCCCCTTGGTTCCATGAACACATGTCGTGTTACCCTCGCTTGCAAATAGCACTACAGAAAACACAGCTTAGCATCAGGTTGCTGATATTTGCACCATGTTATCTCTGCTTCAGCTGTGTAATTAAGCATTTGTGGTGATCAAGCTGTTGTTGCTTGCAACAACAAGCACCGATGGGTTCTTGTTGTTTGTGTTGCAGCTGCCCTGCAGTAATGAGCTATCAAGTGTGCCCCACAGAGCAACAGAAGGTGGGAGGTGTTTACCCAGCACAACTTGCGTCTTAAATTTAATTATAACATAATTTAAACTTTAATTACAATTATTTTCTCCTCATTCTAAATATGTAATGGTAATCAGAAATCAACCACCATGAAAGTATGGCTGCTATGTAATTTGCAATGCAGAGGCCATTCACATGCATCCACATCAGATCAGGGTGCTTCAAACACATCATAACAATACTCAGCATTTTCTGTTATTTTTTTTCCCAATTGTTGTGTAACCTCTCGCTAATTTATCCTTGCAACAACGAGAAACAGAAACGTTAGATTTATTCGGCATTGTACAAGGAAGAAGATGGCAAGCTGGGATAGAATTTCTGGGGAAGCGGCTCTCAGTCTTCTGCTCAATTAAGCTTCTTTTAATTTTCCTCATATAATTCAGTTGTTAATTTTGCTCCTAATTCTTTTTCTTTTCTTTTCTTCTTTCCTTCCCTGCCCCCCCACCAGTAATTACTATCAGCTGGTTCAGTGCCTGCAGTGTTGTTGACACGTTCCAGACATACAAGCACGACAAATAATTTTTACAAGGCTGCCTATAAAAAATAAATTGCATATCTGAGATCACTTTGATTTAGCGAGGCTGGGAGATTTTAAACACTGGTATGCACTGTGAATTCAGTGTAACTGTGTAGATTAGTAATAGCAAAGTTCATTTTTTTGACTTGTGCTTGATCTGACCAAAACTTGCTTCACCCAGTTGCTCAGTACAGGACATCTGAAGTTTGCAAAATGGGGGTATCCCTGGTCATAGAAGTCCTTAAGATTGTATGGTTTTCCCCATTTCAGAGTTGGATCCTTGTCTCACTCAGTCACAGCCTCCAACCTGTACAGTAGCAAAGACTGAAGAAAGCACTGTCAACTTACTTTCATGAGAGGGAAATATGGCTCAAGTCTTTTTATGTCTCTGTTATTCTCAGATCCCTACTAAAGACAATCCAAAACTAAAACCAAACTAATTTTCCTCATGCTTTCCAGAAATACATATTTACAAGTGCACACTATAAATATGTATTCACTGTGTACATGTATTCTATCTATATATTTATACTTAAATAATTCCAGATGTGTGTGTGTGTGAATAGATAAATATAGAAAACCCCTTACAAAAATATCAGAACTTGCTGCACCTCTTAAATCAGGCTGCTGTCTGACTGTCTGCAGATGTCTGTTCTCTTCTGCCCTCGTGTGGTTGTTATCAGCGTGCATATACACATACAGCGCGCTAGGAAGAGAGACTGGCACCTCTGGGGTCCCCTGGGCAAATACCTTTTCAGTCCAGAACTCTCTGCGAGATGTATGAAACATAATGTTTCTCCACCAGGCTGCAGGCTGCATATTCCCAGGGACCACTCCTGCTTCCAGAGCTGCTGCTTTTTCGTGGATGACCGTAGGGATGCTATTCTATATATAGAATGTGCTCTGTTCTGCTTAGCATATATAATCCTATCCCCCTGTGATTATGCTTCTGCAAAAATATATCAAACATCAGATGTATACAGTACAGAGCCTTCATACACAGGATCTTCTGTCTTCGGAAATCCATAATCAAAGAAATCCTGCAAGTTCATCATCCTCTGGTGGGGGCATAAATAGGACAATAACATTTTATTAAAATGTTATACATTAAAAAATTCTTTTAAACTCTCCATGTCTCAAGAATTCCTATACAATGGCATTCCAGGTGCTATTGTTCTCCCCATAACTAGCAGGATGAAAAGCTGATCCATTCTGTGGATAGTGCTGATGGAGTGTTACATGACATTACTGCATGGGGCCTTTTAAATCCTGTGTTTGAGAAGTCAGTGTGTGGGGGTTTCACCCTCACATAAACATTAGTACTCTGGGCAAGTGCATATTTTGTCTTTCTATTGAAAATAACAAAAGAGGAAAAGGTAAACTTATGTCCTTTCATTAAACAAAGAATAAAATAATGCCTTAGAAACTGGCTACAGAAGTTTTGTGGGTTTTTTTTTTCCACCCTGAATGTAGCCTAAGTTTGTAAATAGTTAATATTTTCTTTAACACCAGTTAATCTATAAATATCTTTTTTACATCTGGATAACAGCAGGCTTAATACATCAGAGTGTCAAACAGTGCAAGTTTCGCTTTGATTCTCCCACTTTAAGATAAGCCACCATGTGTGCCAGACAGCTGTTTTTTCTCATAGCTTCCCACATAACTAAATCTTCTGCATAGTTACAAAGCAAAAAAATGACACCAGAATCACAGAGATATATGTGCATTACTCAGGGCGAAATGGCTTCTGCTTACTTGCTTCAGCCAAGTATAAACCATGAAAAAGTACACTGACCTTGCTTCTACAAGCAAATTTCTTGTTGGAGTGTTTTGTTCCAGTAGTAAACACTCTGTGCCCAGATTTTTCCACCTTTGCTGCATGTCTGAAGTAAATAGCAGAAATTATGCAACTTTTATACAAGGTGGTAAATACAATTGGCATTCATATCTCCCTCCCTTTTACAGACTGCTTTCCACAGCCTGAATTGTTTGATATAATTAACACACATTTTACTGCTAACTAATTGGTCACAAAATTCTCGTGGTAAGTAGCAGAGTATCTGTTCTTACATGTCTGGAAACGTTTATGCATTAACGTTATGAAGGTTAACTTTTTAACATCCCTTAGAATTACACCGGTAAATTACTACTAGCTTACAAATATTAAGGACGAGTAGATTCTGAAGCTTGCGTGCTTCCCATCTGGGCCTCGCAGAGCCCAAAAATTATGTGGCTGATGTCAGAAGATGATTTGAGAGAGCCAGAGGCTGCTCTGCACAGTCAATGGGAAGAGCCAAGCCCTTCTAAAGGCCAATGTTCAGTGACCGAGGAGAATAAGGCCCTTGAAGGGTGTTCCACAAGTGTGGCTTAGAGGTAGATGCTTGAAAGAAATCGGGAGGAAAGAGGTATAGAGAGTGCAAAGACTGTTTCGGCTGGGGAGGGTAACTGACAAGAGATTTGGCTTCTGGAAGGCCTGGGAGTGTGTAGAAGAAATAAGAATTGCTTTTGACAATGCAAAAATAAGTTTATTAGTGTGAGTCTTGTCTTGTAATTTAGTTTGGATGACCAGAAACTTGGGAAGACTTTTGTAGGAGCACACGATTTTGAAAAGATGTTATCAAAAGCCTAAAGGCTTTGTAAACTCATCAAGACCTACATGATGCTAGAAATGCAGTAAAACGGAAAGGAAAAGCAAAACTGTGTACCTCACAATATATACAAATACATACAAGAAGTACTATTATGTATATATTTTTAAGAACTTTCACCAAACTGGTAAGTTTTACATCTGTTCATCTTCTTGTTCTGCCAAATAAATGGAATGTTTAAGAGGGATGGTAAATTCTGCCAAGGTTTGCTTAGCAAAAATGCTTTGCCTGTTTTAGAAATAAATGATGCTCAGTCTACTGCATGTTTTCTAAGTAAGGTTGTAACTTCATCTCAGTCTGATGACAAAAAAAGAAATATTAATAAGAGTTAATTAATCCTTCTCAGCAGAATGTAAAGCTCAGTAGAAAGCCAGGAGCAACCTCATCTGAGAGAGAACACTTGGCTCTACTCACTGCCAGCATCTTAGCTCATGCATTTTACATGCAATCAGCATTACTTTAAAAAAAAAAAAAAAAAAAAGTGACTAAGAAACACAGAAATAACTATTGCAAAAGGAAACCATATTGCCAAACATTCCCTGCATTTCTTGTGTTTGAAATTACAAAAGCTTAATCTTAAGGGGAAAGCTGTGTTGTGAAGCCTTCCCCGAAAGTTCCACACTGCATGGAGGAAGGCTGGCATCTCATCTTTCTCCTTGGTTTGTGGAATCAACAAGGTTGTTATGAATCACAGCAAGGAGCAAGGCATGTTTTTAGCCAGGGGACTATATTTGCAATTACTGAAATGCCTGACTCTTCAGGCCAAAACGTTGGCACCCAGGATACCCAAGAATTTCTGAAGACTCAGTTACTAAAAAGCCTTTTGTGGATTTTGGATGAGAATGATGACTGTGGGCAGCCTTTTGTATCCACACTGAGTGATTTGTCCTTGTCTGTAGGAGTTAATCTTGAGTTTGGTCAGCTCATGAATTTCATTGTCCTCCTTTGCCTATTAGGCTTGGTACCCCTTTCATTACACTTACTCAAGTTTTGCTTTTCACAGTGTCAATAAATTGCAGGGAAGCTGCTCTGCAGATCTCCTCCTTCCAGGGCTGAATGAATAAGTGAAACCCGCTAGTGCTCTGTTATTGTTATTATTTCTCCAGTTCCCAGATCTATGGGAACTTCTGACAGCTCATGCAGAGCAAAAGACTGTTAGTAGTTATCTTTCAGTATAGTACACTAATGAGAAAATTTCTCATCGATCTCAACTAGCATTTTTTGTTCCTCATAATGTAATGTTGACATATCTATGGGCTCTTTTCTGGGCCTGGATGTCAAAGCATATTAGACTTGTACATTGTATTCACTAATTTGGTTGGTAAAAATAAATTAACACATGCTCTCCGCAATTCCTATTGCTGCTTTGGTATTTTCAGTTCCATTGATAATACATATACAATCAAAAATTTTGGAAACGTATTGGCGTAGGTCATTTCCATTATCTGAAAATCACCAGGTATCTCAAAATCCAATGAAAGTTCAGAGGTATATTTTAAGGCAACCAAGTTCATTAAATACCTAGAACAACGACCTGTGCCATCTCACTAACCATACAGAATTAAAAATTATTCCACCTGACTCTAGACTGTCAACTATGAACTTTTCTGACCTCAGTCATAAATTTCATGTCAGAGTTTTCATGTCTTTCACCCAAGGCAGTAACCCCCGTAGGACTGTGAGCACGAAGTCCTTACCTGCAGTGTATTTATCAAATAAATGCAGTTCTTCTCAAATGCAGAGGATATAGCATGTTGTCAGCTATGTACATGGTAACTAAAACCAGGATCTACCCTGACAGTGATGAATTCTGACTGTGAAGCAGTAGTTATTTCTGTCCTAAATGACAAACTGCCATGTCCTATTATCTAGAAGCTTTAAGGCCTGACACACTCTATTTCATCTAATGAAAACAGCTTAAAACAAGAAGACAAGTTAGCATATGCCACCAGGAATGGATATAGAATTGTATTACCCCAAGTAGCCAAGAACTAAATACCACTGATTTTTTTCTGACCATGGCTGTTCATTTTATTTCAAGGTGTTCTTAAATTTCAAGTAACTACCTGACTTAGCAGGCCAGCATCACCTCACCTTTCCCAAAAGACAGAAGTCTGTAATCTGTTTCCTAGCTGAGGAAGCATTTGGCCAGAAGTGTGGCAACCACAATTTGTTTTTAAAAAGAAAAGAAAGTGAAAGCTAACACCTTCATGCTGCTGTGTTAGGAAAAGTAGTTGTGAAGTAGTTCAAACCACAACATCCCTGTTGTTGAACCTCACAAGAGAAGACAGTTACCCTTTCCTAAGGGTAAGTTAATTTAGTAGTAGGCTCTGAATTAGCCTTTTTCCTTGTTCTGTATTTTGCATTTTCAGTGCTGTAAGGGGATGACCAGTAATTCATTCATCTGTACTTAAAATGAATAATAAATATTGCAGTACCTGTAGCTGGCAAAAAAGGCTACCTTCAGCATTCTGGAAAGGCTTGGGAAATATAGAATGTATTCTTAAAAGGCAGCTGAGAATCTGCTTATCAATACTGCAGGCATTCTTTTAAACCATGGTAGCAGGGACCAAGGACCCAGAAGTGTAGTTTAAAGATGCTCTTCTGGAACAAGCTTAACATTTTCCTTTCCAAAATTGCCTATATGTTCCTTTGGACAAGAGAAAACTATGACTTGTAAAAAAATTGTCTGCAGAAGCAAAGAAACAAGCAGTCATACACTATAGCAAAAGATTAACACTGGGTACCCAACTTAATTCTGATTGACTGATTTAATCAGAATTCTTCGTAGTATGAATATAACTCAGCTGAGAGCACAAGAGCAGCACATTAAATCATCAAAAATGTAGTAACTACCTTCAATTATGTGAAAAGAAACCTCTAGACCTTACCTTCTGTGTTTGTATATCAAAAAGAGCACATCAGAGTCCACAAAAGCGGAGGTTCTGCAAATGGGATGAACCAGATAGGCCAAGACTATTGGATAGCCAGAATACAAATCTTTGTGTCAGGATACAAATCTTCAAACTGATGGATTTTTTATTTTTTTTTAATTTATCTGTACTGGAAGGGATAAATTCTGTCTATCCAGGACACCATTTTGAAAAACTCCTGAAATATTTTTGAAAAGCTGTGTATTAGCTTTGCCTTTAGCAAGCTGTACACATTACTGGTGTTAAGAATAAGGTTTCTTTACTGGGTCATATCTTCATCTATCCAGTGTGCTCTTATTTTATCAAGGTACTGAATAATTCTGTTCAAAGAATACGGTATCTTTGATTTGGCTTTTTTGAAGCATCTTGCTTCATCTTCCAGATATTGTCTTGGTCTACGTATACAGTATTTCTGTTTGTATCTGTAGATATTTTGGCTCAGAACAAACTTGGCAGCAGCAATACTGTGGAGACAGTGTTAAGGTATTACACATGCTGAAATATAATATACATCCTTTGCACATGTCATAACATACAAATTTGTAGCTCTGAGACTCTACTTCTTTTACTTTATTTCCGATGCTTGGATTTGCATCTCCTTTGTTGGACAGACATAATAATACATCAGTTCTGAATCTGCATATAGCTTTACTAGGATTTTTAATTGGGTTTTACATTTACAGTGCATACACTTACTCATGTTTACCATCTGTGTGTTAATCAAATAATTCAGTATCCTAAACTTGGAATCCATGTGAAGTACAAAAATGAACACAGCTGCTAAATGCATTATTTAACTGAAAGAAGAGTCTATGTCATAACATTTATACTCTGACCTGAATTTCCCTGTTTTTCAGATGATGCAGATGTACTGCTGGTTTTAACTTCCATCCCATTTAAATGGCCATTTCATTTGTGTGTATATTGCTTGCTTACTTTTTAACACGACAAAATAAACATCTAGGACTCAAATGACTCTTTATAGGGTTCATTAAAGAGCAAAGAATACATCTTCCTCAGTCACAGCGATGGGAAACATCAAATGTTCTGGCTCCAAGTTTAGACTCTTCATACCAAGAGGTCGTACTAGATCCCGTGCTCAGGGAGAAATCCAGGCTTTTTTCCACACCCCATGTGCTCCAGAACAATAATTCAAGACATACGTGTTTACCCACTGGAAATCCAGAGAGCAGCTGTTTCCTCCCTGGGTGTGAGTGCTCCTTTTCTGTAACACAACTGTAGGACTTGCTGAGGACCAGGACAAAACAAATGAAGGATCAGAGCTTATGGGTTACTGTTTGCTGTACGTTGCTCTCCCCCGTGTGTTTATAAGGCTTTGGTCTTCCCGAAGAAAATATTTCTAAGTGCCCTAAAATACTTGATAGTCTGTAGTCTGAGGTCAAAGAGTGTGAGAGCACAAATATGTAGGTGTTCTCCTGCTCTCTAAACTGCCTGGCAGCAAGCAGTTGCTGAGACATGCTCTTCAGAGTACCACTGCTATTGGACTGATTTATGTGTAATTCTATACTTTTGCCTTTGAACCCTTTCTCTTTGTTGTTTCTTATCATATTTATATACATTTAAATGTATATAAAAAAGGAAAACACAAGATTTTCAGCTGTTGTTGTTGACAGGGAAGCCTGCAGTGAGAAGCAGAGACCAGCTATATTATATTATTTGTAAAGAAATCGATGCAGAGAGGAGACAGGACGTGATCGTTACTCTGCCCAGGGAAGAGTTTGAAATAGACAGCAATTATCTTCTGGAGAACCAGTATGGATGGGAAAAGCCCAGAATTATTAGAATCACTTATTTCTCAAGAGACATAATAATAATGAAGGCTAGTGAGGCAGTAATACCAGAAAAAAAACTCTTTCTGTGTATTCTATAAAACAGCGTTCTTTGCACTGGGCCAAGCCAGCAAGAGAAGAATCATAAAGAAAGAGAAGAAAAAAAAAAAAAAATTAACTGAACATCTTTCCACCAGAACAAAAGTGGAAGAAATGAACAAATAAGCTTGTATCACTAAGGCCATGTTTTAACGAGCATCAGCTCATCGTTACATGGACATCGCTTGTATTGTGCTTTTTGAAACAGCTGGTGTAAGTCACTCAAGTAGCAATCCATTGAAATGCAAACAAACAAAATCATCTTATGAGTAGACCTGATGTATTATGACTAGAAATATTTTGGCTTCTGCAGTTGTCATCACTTGAGTTTACAAACTGCCAGCTCCTTCCAAGGTGTAAGCTTATTACCTCCAGAATATTAAAGTTCCAGAAAAAGAAAGTGTCTAAGATGTTTGAGCAGAATATTTATAAAATGGACTGCTGGCAAAGTCGCTGTTGTTCATTTTATGCCATGAAGGTTTATGGGTGAAAACCAGTCTAGTTTTTTTCTGTGTATATTAAATGAGAAAGATTAGCTAAATACCCTTTCTAGAGATGGATTATGTGAACTTTTAAACATTCTTAGTATTCATTTAGAAAAATAAGTCTGACGTGAGAGTGCCATTAATATCGTTGGCTATATATACAGTGAAAAAAAAGAGAGGGATGGAGAGAGAAAAACAGCACAAAAATTATGGTATCCATAATCACTGCAGCAAGGATAGGATCTTTACCTTTTCAAGCATGCACTAATTCCATCGGTGCTCATATGGTGCACCCTATGGTGCCACCCTATGGTGTCGTATTTCTACCAAGTGACCTCGAATTTACATAAAAGCAAACAAGAGCAAAATGTTTTACAGAAAACAATGGCTTGGTCTTGCCAGGCATCAAGACGGAGCAAGGACTGTTTATCAAAACTCCCAGTTTGTTCTCCTGTGAGTTGAGAGCTTTGGGGAATTTTTATCCCAACAGTGATCTGCTGTTGCCCCTTTCCACCCCTAAAATTTTCTGGTTCTTGTCTACTCTTGCTGGACAGTCATGCCTATGCAGGACTAAAACCCTTACGAATTTATTATGAATTAAGAAAAAAATGAAAGTTCTTAGCACTGCAGCCGAGACTACAAGGTTTTCATATACTCGTGCATGAGGAATGCAGCTCTCCATGAATTCAATAGTGGGGCAGATTTGTCTTTCGAGATTAAAACTCTCACTAATCTGCTGGGAGCATATGTGTCTGACTACAGACACAAAGTGTCTGACCACAATGAATGGCACTGCTGCATGCTGAGCACTCCTCCTGCACGCTTCAGCAAAGCGCATCTTGCAGACATCTCTCTTGATGTAAATCCCCCAGAGTTTACAGAAGACTGCCACATAGCTGGTCACATTCTTAAAGTTTCTTGTACATAGAAGGACTTTTCTGCTTAAAGAAAGAGCTACATTCTGACCCTGTGGATGTTAATACTTTTGTCATCAGTTTCATCAGGTCAGAATTTCAACCCTGTTGACTGAAGAGATATCTGCCAAAAACAAAGTATTTAATCAGTTACTACTTAGAGCTTGCACTGGTCTGGTCTCTATGTGGCTACTGCTTGCATCTACAGTCTTCATAAAGCAGAATATACCTACTTACAAGCTCTTGGTTCCTGCAATGGTACTTTCTATTTTCACCAGTGAAACTAGATCAAAAGGCAGGTGTTTCAAGCTAGGCTGGATGGGGCCCTGGGCAGTCTCTCATCTGGTGTCTGGTTTAGTGGCTGGCAACCTTGATCACAGCAGGGGGTTGGAATTTGATGAATCTCTTTGTGGACCTTTCCAACCCAAGCCATTCTATGGATCTATCACAGAATCACAGAATCACAGAATTATCAAGGTTGGAAAAGACCTAGAAGATCATCTAGTCCAACCATTACCAATACTTCCCAGCTAAACCATATTCCTCAACACAACATCCAAACGTTTCTTGAACACTCCCATGGTCGGTGACTCCACCACCTCCCTGGGCAGTGCATTCCAGTGCCTGACCACCCTTTCCAAGAAGTAATATTTCCTAATGTCCAGCCTGAATCTCCCCTGGCGCAGCTTAAATCCATTCCCTCTAGTTCTATCACCAATTATACGAGAGAAGAGGCCGACCCCCAGCTCACCACAACCTCCCTTCAGGAAGTTATAGAGAGCTATAAGGTCTCCCCTGAGCCTCCTCTTCTCCAGGCTGAACAATCCCAGCTCCTTCAGCCGTTCCTCATAAGGCCTGTGCTCCAGGCCCCTCACCAGCTTCGTAGCCCTCCTCTGAACACGTTCCAGGGCTTCAATGTCTTTCTTGCAGTGAGGGGCCCAATGATTCTATGATTCTATGAATGTCTTTTGAAAATGTAGCAAGCAAAACAAATGTATCTGAGCCATAGATTTTACTTTGTATTAACTAAGTGGCATTAATTGTTGCTCTATTTTTCTGGACACAGTTGCAGAGTTTCTTCAGCAATGACAGTTTCCAGCAGGAAAATAAATACAATCTATTCTTGGAGCTGAGTGAAAATTTGAAGGCTGTCTTTATCTTCTCAAATGTAAATCCTGCCTGCCTGCCTTGGCAACTCTGAATTTAGAAGAAGCGAGTAAAGGTGAGATTTTCTTCTGTAATACAGTAGCCGTGTCCTGACAATTAACAAGGGAAGCACCTAGTCAGATTTGTATGTTAAATTAAATGGCAATTAACATCCTGAGTACTTGGAATGTGGTCTTCATGCAGCATGGAGCTTTCACTGAGTGTTCCCCACAAGCAAGATTTGTGTTGCAAACAACTGAGGAGTAAAAAGACTTCTCACCCATACTAGCTTTTTATTAAACACCTCCCTCCCAACAAGAAGCCTGGCATTCAAATACGCAGAGAATATCATGTTCTTGGTTTGGCTTTAAGGTTATCATAGAATCATAGAATTGCTCAGGTTGGAAAAGACCTTAAAGATCATCAAGTCCAACTGCAACTTAACCATACTACTCTAAATACTCTAAATATAAATAAATATAAATAAATAAATATGGTTAATTGGATATTTTGCCTCAAGGCTCAAAAAGTTCTGAAAAAAACAGAGCATTCAGCAGTAAGACTGGGAACTAAACTGCTGTTTGCTACTTCCCCAACTTCTCCCTGAAATAAATGCTCTTCTTCATAGCATCTTTCAAACAGCATGGAAATTAATTTCATGTCAGCTACAAACCTCATAACATCACTGCCAGAAATTGGATTGGACATTTTCAGGGAAAAAAAGATTCAGCGTGTATTTTATTTTTCATCCTGTTTTTTATCCTTTTTCTCTACGGAAAGTATTCTCATCTTGGCTCCAAGCTTAGAGAAAGTTTCAGCGTGTGAAAGGAAAATATGTTTTTCTGCTATTTTCTCTTTCTGTTTGGGTTCCTTTTAATCCTACTTGGAGAATTGATAAAGCCTTTGTTTTCTATATTTTTGCACTCAGCTCAAAGATCTGACAGTGACAAATGGCCTCAATGAAAACTGCTTGGAAAATCTGATGGTATCACTCCTGCCTCTATTGGAGAGCTCCTAGGTCGCAGCAAGTATATAAATGCTTTCTCTTTATGACACCAGTTCCAAGAAGAGAGGGGAAAAAAAAGGAAAAATAATGAGAGAATTATGAAAGAAATATATATTATTCAAGAGCATTATTGTTTTTCTGTGACTACTTGAAAAGGGATGTAGGAAGGATTAAGTGCAGCTGATCAGTGAGAAGTGGCTTCAAAAGCATAACTAGCTTGGTGACAGCAATTTCCCACTGTAAGTAGGGGAATACAGAAAAAAGGTAAGCAGTAAGGATCTGATTAATTTTTTGTGATTAACTACTGATCTCAGTGATATATGGTAGACATTCAAACATGCAGAACCAGAATTGACAGGATAACTAAAAGCAATTAAAAGCGCTCACAATGAAAATATTCCACACTGTTTACAGCTCATACTGATGATTTCAAACCTCAGAGAGAGGAGGGATTCCAGCGTCAGGCTCTTTTGAAACTGTGATAGACATTCTGACTTTAAAAGGTGTAGATTTTTATTCAGGTTCAGCTCCCATCAATAGGTGTGGGCTTTGAGCCTGTCAATTTCAGGCATTTTGAATATCCTCTTAAATGCATCTTCCCAAAATGTAATGGATTAACAAAAAAATGTGTGAAGCACAGAGCATTTAATGTGATCACTATAGAGAGCTATCAGGGTGCCCACAAGCATGCAGAAATTGGAGCTGGCAGATATCCACCTGCCTCAGAAATTGATCTCCTACCTTGCCATCCCCTACCAATACTGTACAGGTAGCTTCGGAGAAGCTAGCCCTTCTAATTCTGAGAAGAATTACGCACCAGTTTAGGCAGCCAAGAAGAGAGGTGGAATCTCCTTTGCAGAAATATTACTTGGCTAAGCAGTGCTCTGGAAAACATCATCTATAGCTTGGCTTTCAGCTGGTGGTTGGATGAGATGATCTCCAGAGATCACTTCCAACCTGGAATTTTCTGTAATTCCACCCTCATAGCTCACCACTTCTGTTATTTGCTAAAACGTGCTGGTAGTACATAAGAAACATTAAGTTGTGTAAAGTGTATATTTGCCTGACATACAAAATCATGGGAGAAGTAAGATGATTAAATTATATCTATGGGGTTCAGACAAGTAATACTGCAGTGGATTGAGAGTCCAGAGATACCAGTTCCAGTGCTATGCCTATCCCAGCTGAGTCTGGCCATTACTAAAGCACAATCACTTAAAAAAAAAAAAAAAAAAAAAAAAAAAAAAAGCAGCAAATACTTAACTCGTGGAACAGAAGTGATGAAAGTATCTTATAAATCTGTAGAATGTAAAATTCAGGGTTATTAATGGCTTAATTAGTCAAGGGAAGAGTGGGAAATTAAACAAACAGAATGTCCTTTCTGTCTCAAATGAGATAAATTGCCTGCATGAGTACACTCAGCATTACGATGGAGCTATGCTATCGGTTTGACTCACAACTCTTTTTTCCCTTGGACTGGAGTCACTGTTAACAATACCCTGTAATGTATTTTAATACTGAGGTTCCCCTGAGAGGAAACCTGCATGCTGGTGACAAAATAATCCGCTCTGCAATGCAGAGAGAACATATTCACGCATGGCCATCACATTCCCCTGGCACCATCACAAAGGTCCCACTGTTCCTGACATACAGGCATCCCAGCAAGCTGCAGAGCAGGAGGCTGGATGCTTTGAGCCTGAGGAATTCACAGTCATCATTACACACGGGGGCAGTTATTCTCTGAAGCTGTGTCTCTCATAGAGGCCTTTGAGGAAACTCCTTCCATCCCCTAGATGAGGAGGCTGCCCCTGGGACACTGGACAATGGCATTTGCCATAGGACAACACAACAGCTCAGCATTATTGAACATGGCTGCAGCTCCAAACTGTTTAAAAGCCACCCTCAATGCCTCTTAATTGAAGGTAATTCAATAAATTTATAAGTGGCCTTTATGAAAGACAGGGCTGCCAAACTAGGATTTAGCAACACATCTGTAACACTTCACTGCCACCGAAGTGGACTTGCTGTCACTTTAGGGTCAGTGGGCTCGGTGGGCTTAGGAAAGGCATAAAATTATTGCAGAGTCCAAAAAAAAAAGGCAATGAAGACGGTGAAGGGTCTGGAGATCTGGAGAGCAAAATACATGGGGAGTGGCTGAGGTCCCTTTTTGTTCAGTCCAGAAAAGAGCAGGCTGAAGGGAGACCTCATGGCAGCCTGCACTTGACTGAGGTCTCAGGGAAACACAGGTAAGTATTAAGGGTCAGTGAGAGACAGTCAGACAAGTGATATCAGAAGAGCCACAGCATCCTGATGTTGGAAGAGGTATCCAGAACCACATGGGCCCATTCCTCATCTCCCCATTCACATCAATATACGTGCAAGGGATGGGAATCTCTTAGTGAGGGAGTCCCATGCTCTGTTTAATGACAGATGTACAAATTGTATCACAGCTTCAGTCTGTCAGTCACAGACAGATGTAGGCAACAAACACTGCATAACAAACAAAAGCTGTCTCTCTGTCTAGCAGGGCAGCTTGTGTGGAAGCTCCCCATCCTTCTCCCATCACAGAACATGTTGCCTGGTATCATCTGCAAGCTGGCAGTAAAGATGGAGAAGTAAATATTTCCTGTGTTTTCTGAGGAACAACAGCCACAACCAGCACACCAGCAGTGCAAAAGGTTTTCAAAGTCTTCAACAGGGTGTGTGGTGCAGGAGGTTCTCAAACCACCCACTACCAGATCAGACTGCAGAGACACAGAGTTAATGCCCTGTGCAGTGTGAGGACTTCTACACACAAACTTCACTCTTGGCCATGCCCACTCTCTTTGTATCTTTTACAACTCAGCAGCAGGCTCAGGATACTAAGGCAGCCTGTGTCATGGCCATCTGTACCATGAAATGAAGATAATTCTATGCAGCTAACAGACTATTCTCCCCAGTGGTCTTCCTAATAGCCTGGGCTCAAGAAATGTGGGATGATGTGCAAGGTTGCTTCAAAAACTCCAGGTTGATTGCAGAAATGTTGAATTTCATTTAGGCTCTGTGTACACTCATGACATCTGTCAGTGTCATAGGTGATCAGTGGGACTCTACTCATATCAGACATGTTATGAGCACAGAGCAGAGCTCTGCACACTTGCTGCAGTCCCAGCATTCATTCAGGGGGTGGTGATGCCCTGGAACAGGTTGCCCAAGGAGGTTGTGGATGCCCCATATCTAAAGGCATTCAAGGCCAGGCTGGATGTGGCTCCGAACAGCCTGGTCTGCTGGTTGGTGACCCTGCACATAGCAGGGGGTTGAAACTGCATGAGCATTGTGGTGCTTTTCAACCCAGGCCATTCCATGATTCTATGATTCTAAGAGCGGCATCAGAGACAGCAGCCTGCTGGCAGCCAGAATGCTCACTCATGGTCAAAACCCCCTCAGGGAGACAGCAGTGAGACTCTGTCAGGATCTGAAGGATACATAGGTGAGTTTACAGCAGTATTTTGTGGCAAAGGTAGCTTGTAGCGTGTAAATACAGTGTGTGTTCTCACAGTGCCATCTTGTGACAGACAGAGGCAAAATCTGTGCCCTTCAAATACAGCAGATGTGGCAGAACCATTTAAAAATAGTACTTACAAGCAATTCCCAATGACACACTACTGGAAATTGCTGCATGCGGTCAGTCTGCTAATTAGCCATACGTCACTCATTACTTATAATTTATCCATCTGGAATATTGAAACTCCATGAATCACTGCAATTTTGAACATGATTCAAATAAATTCAATGGCAATAACAAAGTCACACAATCTTCACTAATGTCTGTATCCCATTTTGAATCAGGGTTAAGTCTGGGAACAGTAGATTAATTTTGAAAAAACCTGCCAATTAAACAAGGACATTTAATTTTCCTGTTTGTTCTGTCTTTAATTTTAAGACTCAGAATGCCTTTCATGGAAAAGACCTTTCAGAGCACGATATTTCTCAGATGGGATCAGGCCACTGTGTTCAACAAACCTCCTGGGAGTTTCTTTGCACCTTTCTAACTGCAAATGCAGTTAGAACTAACTGCTAATTCAATAGATTGAAATATAAGAACTTCATTCTTAATGAACTTGTAGGGCCTGAGTCTTCGGCTGACTGTTTTGAAAAGTAACACTAAAGCCTTAAACTGGCACTGGCTGGATGAAAAAGGTGGGAGTATAACCCAGGGCTACTGGTCTTGCTGTGACCTAAGTGATGGAAAAGGCTCTGTATCAACTTCTCATTCAGATTCAAATGCCAGTAACCCATTGTTTTTCATCAACACATGAGCAATGCCGGGATTTGAAACACTTCAGATTAAAAAACAATAATAAATTGAACGGCAAAGACAAAATCAGGTTATGAGATGACTGAAGCCTAAAAATCTGTGGCCAACTGTCTGCAGATGGTAATTTACAAACTATTTTGCTCTACAGGACTGTGTGCCTCTACTCTTAATCAGCAAAATTAGCTGCAAAGGTAAAAGGATACACTTAAGAAGTCAGATCCTTTCATCAGTACACCTGGAGCACCCTGAGTTATTAGACATATCCAGCTTGTAGCTGTCCTATAGCCACTGCTGCATCCTCTGAAGAAATTCTTCTTGTCCGCTGCCAAAAAGACCTAAGGGAGCTCTGCCTTGAGGCACTCAGCAATGGGAAGTGGACTGCCCCATCCCAAAACTCAAGTGGAGGGACTGGAGAGGAAAGCAGTGGGTCAACTGTGGTGTTCAAATACCTTTATGATAGGTGTTGGTGTAAAGCCCAGATGGATGAGGGCTGGCTGTCTACTGCTTCCTCACAGGTTGTTTGGAAAGCCAATCTTGATAATTTATCCATATACTTACCTTCTTATTGAGTTCCACACAGACGTGTGATTTGAAATACCTTTATTATGAGATCTTAAATGGTAGAAAACTTACCTTGACAGTGAAAAAAAAAAAGAAAAAGAAAAAGAAGACATTTCTAGTGATCATTGTCTTTGTGATATATCTCTGATAATGCAAATTTCAGTATCTTAGTAATCTTATGCAAGTAATCAGATAGATATATGTCATATAGATATAATGAACTTGCAGCGTCATCCATATTTTTAGTGGTTGTGCATACAGCATCCACCTTTCCCTGAGGCAGAATGAATTTTTTGCAGACCTGAGTTATGTGATTCTTCACTGACGTAATATAAACAGGAAAGCCAATATCTGATATAGCAGAGCTTAGAATTTCTTTTCCCACACTCCCAGAAATCTAGAAAATTTACCGGTCTCTTGATGCCACTTGGCAGTAGAAAATACTGTCATGGAAAAAGTCCAAAACTTTCAGTAGAGAATACCTGAACATACAGAAATCATATTCAGGCTTGATATATGGCATTCATCTCACCCAATTTCAGTCATCAAGAGAGTAGGTATTCACAGCTAAACTAGTCTATCCAGAGTCTTTTTACAGGGTAAAAGCTATTGTAGGATGCTGTTCTTCTGATCTATTTTAGCTATCTACCTAGAGAAAGAGATGGATTTCTACCTAGACCCTACTGACAAAAGTAATTACTTCTCCTTGGACTACGGTGAATACCTCAAATGCAAACCTACCTTTAGTTAGATGAATGCCATCCTCACTGTACAAAGACACTGATACATTAAGAAGCAGCAAATTAGAGACTTCTCGGACTTCTTTTAGTCAGTGTTGAATCACTGTAATGTCCTTCAGTTTTCTAAAGGCTTGTTGCAAGGCTTATGCCACCTAAATCGGAGCCACAGCCCCAAATTCTTTTCTAAAACTTACTATTGTAAGCTGCAAAGGTCAATCATAGTCAATATACAGTCTTGCAACATTTTCCTGCATCTCAGCTATCTTGGAAAAAAGAACGACATATTTGCACAATGTGTTATCTGCTTCAGTAGGATAGGTTAAAAGTCTAACAAAGACTTTTACTTCTTAATAGAGATCTGTTTCCTGTGGGTGAGAAAAGCTTAAGGGAGCATCTTTTTTCCCATCCTTTGGGCAGAAATAGGTTCAAGAAAATAAATAGTTGAAGAAATAGTCTAATCTACTCTTTATCTTGAGTATACTATGAATATTGTAAGGTTTCATTTGACAATATTTAACCATAGCAACTGGCTCACAGAAAAGTTATTTAGAAATTCCTGCAGAAATGTTCTGCCATCAAATGCAGACTATTGGAATCCACCTGTGTAGTACAGTGGATTTATTGACTCTGCAATTAGACATTTAGGTTTTACCAAATAATAAAAAAATCTTGAAAAAAATCAGCTCTGGATCCTCCCC